>JABXWE010029031.1:0-18979 GCA_014611495.1 Limonius californicus | reverse complement strand
AACATCTAGCCAAGACAATAGATTTCTAGAAATGCAGAAACTATTGTCATCTGGTAATCCCAACCTCGGCAGATACTGTTCTAACACCTATTTCTCGAAATGCAGAAACTATTGTCATCTGGTAACCCCAACCTCAGCAGATCCTGTTCTGACACCTGACCTCCGCGGTCTATAGACCTTAATTTAATAGATTACAGGTTAAAAAATATTTTTCGATAACATGTAACATCTAGCCAAGACAATAGATTTCTAGAAATGCAGAAACTATTGTCATCTGGTAATCCCAGCCTCAGCAAATACTGTTCTAACACCTGACTTCCCCGGTCCCCAAACCTTAAATTGATAGATTTCTGGTTAAAGGAATGTTTTTCGGCAATACATATGTATCATATATCTAAGGCAACACATTTCGAGAAATACAGAAACTGTTGTCATCTGGTAGTCCCAACCTCACCAGGTACTGTCCGAACATCTGGCCTCCGCGGTCCCCAGATCTTAAATTGATAAATTTCTAGTTCAAGAAGTGTTTTTCGGCAACATGTATCATATGTCTAAGACAACAGATTTCTTGAAATGCAGAAACTATTGTCATCTGGTAATCCTAGCCTCGGCAGATACTGTTCTCACACCGGACCTGCGCAGTCCTCATACCTCAGTTTAAAAGTTTCTGGTTAAAGAAATGTTTTTCGTTAACATGTATCATATATTCAAGACAACAGATTTCTAGAAATACAGAAACTATTATCATCTGGTAATCCCAGCCTCACCAGGTACTGTTCTAACACCTGGCCTGCGCGGTCCCCAGATCTTAAATTGGTAGATTTGTAGTTCAAGAAGTGTTTTTCGGCAACATGTATCATATGTCTAAGACATCACATTTCTCGAAATGCAGAAACTATTGTCATCTGGTAATCCCAGCCTCACCAGCTACTGTTCTAACACCTGGCCTGCGCGGTCCCCAGACCTTAAATTGGTAGATTTCTGGTTAAAGAAATGTTTTTTGTTAACATGTATCATATATCCAAGACAACGGATTTCGAGAAATACAGAAACTATTGTCATGTGGTAATCCCAGCCTCACCAGGTACTGTTCTAACACCTGGCCTGCGCGGTCCCCAGACCTTAATTTCATAGATTTCTGGCTAAAGAAATGTTTTTCGTTAACATGTATCATATATCCAAGACGTCAGATTATGAGAAATACAGAAACTATTGTCATCTGGTAATCCTAGCCTCACCAGGTACTGTTCTAACACCTGGCCTGCGCGGTCCCCAGATCTTAAATTGGTAGATTTCTGGTTAAAGAAATGTTTTTCGTTGACATGTATCATATATACAAGACAACAGATTTCGAGAAATACGGAAACTATTGTCATCTGGTAATCCCAGCCTCGTTAGGTACTGTTCTAACACCGGACCTCCGTGGTCCTCATACCTTAATTTAAAAGTTTTTGGTTAAAGAAATGTTTTTCATTAACACGTATCATATATCCAAGACAACAGATTTCTAGAAAAGTAGAAACTATTCCCGTTAGTTTGCTAGAAATAGCTGTTGCTAATTGATGCAGAAAAGGGTGGATATAACAAATTATATGATAAATCTAATAAACCCTTTTGTTAAACCACATCAGTGTTCGTGGTTTTGAATATATCAATTAAAGTTTTGGTAGTGTGAAAATTATACTTACTTTTGGCTAACCCTATAGATTCTGGGGATGTAGGTGTTCATGAAAGCCCACAATATTCTCATAATATTATAAAATGCTTTGTTTTCGTCATTTGTCAATAAGTTTAGCGACTTATATTAACCATCTTACAATGTTAAATCAAATTATTCATATAAAATACGCGAAGAGAAGTACAGTATATTTAATTGCATCATGAGAGTGCACGCAACATCAATAACAATTTTCTAAATTCAATTTACAAACAAAAGTAGTATTTTTAAAAATCGATGATGTTATGAGCATTATACTTGTTAGTATGTATATCACCTTCACCTCGCACCCAGTTGGAGATAAAATAAAAGTTAACTACTAATATATTCCTTGAGTATTTGACACGCTAATCTAATATAGATGTGTTTGTCATGAATAAATCTGTATTTTATTATTGTGGCTACATTTCGACATCCTAGACGTTATTGTAAATAAGTAATTATAAACAGTATTACAGAACAACACCAAATTTCTCTGAAACTATTTCATTAATATTTCAGTGAAAGTACATAAGCTACTTAATTGTGTTCTTAATCTAACTGGGTTATCACAGTTTAATTTTCCTATCCTTAATTATGATATACAATTACAAATTTGTTAAGTAAGAAATTCAGCTGCCTTAAATGTATTTTTATAAGTACGCAACAGTATCAAAATAGTAAGAAAAAGTAAACAACGAATAAATTAACAAATAAAGAGGATGTGGTGCTTATCAGCGTAGAACTCAAAGGAAATGCGATATGAGATATAAATTGGAAAATAATTAAGTCGTGATTACCTAATTTGAAAAGCATAATTGATTATGTATCGATAGATTTTATGCGCATGAAAAATATGACGTCTGTGGGAATTTTTAGTACCTAATCTACATTACCCAAAATTAAAATTTTTGTTTAGTCAGGTAAAGATTTATTCACAATAAAAAGTTGTTTCTAAGGTGGTACAAACTGATGTTTTTTAAATGCATTATATGTAAAATTAGTAGCAATTGTATAATTACATTCAAAAAATTTCGAATCCGAATTTAATCCAGATGATGATTGAATATATCTTTCTCCGTACCTATTTGTAAACTTCATTAAAATTACACACCATCTTACGTAATTTGAATGCATTGTTTTTTTATAAGGTGTGATAAATACTGTTTTAAGTGGATAAAAAATATTCCAGCCGCATAAATTCTCATGATTGTTGTGTAAACCATGCGTTTTGGTTGGTATTTTCCACAATTATAGACCGGGGATTATTAATAATTCCCATTCATGTAATCTTGGGAATTCCTTTCCTGTTTATATGTTTAAAGCAAATTAGAGTTTTTCTGTATCATTGGCTCATCATTGGTCAATGGGAGTTGAAGATATCGAAACAATAAAAAAGTATACTGAAACATTTACGGAACCCTTGTCGTGTTTATTTTTGATTGTTATGTGCCCTTTGATCGTAGCAGGTTGGAATCTGAAGTAGGTGAGCTGAATTCGTAAATTAAAACACCAGGGAGATAAATGATTAAAGAAGATACCAACCGCAGACTGTACGAGTAATCTACCCCTGGTATATACTTGTTCAGGCTAGGAAACTGCAGAAAACCTTGGAAGGGTAGTATGTATGCCGATCTCAAGTACGAAGATTTCTTTTTTGAAATGCTGGATATGTTTAAAACTAGTTGTCCAGTCAAGCAAAACAACAAAGAAGAAACAGGCAAAAGTGCAGGCTGGTTTCCTAAGGTAAAACAACAAAAAAGAAACAGGCAAAGGTACAAGATGGTTTCCGATGGTTTCCTAAAACAAGACAACAAAAAAGAGATAAACGAAGGTACAAGTTGGTTTCCTAAGACAAAACAACAAAGAAGATAGGCAAAGGTACAGTATGGTTTCCTGAAGGTGCATTGGAGTTGCCGTATATATGCGAGTTACCTCAAACTAGTTGGGACTACCCAAGACAGACAAAATTCAAAGTGAAGGTGTACAGTGGGCTAAGTACGGCCTAAGCTCAAAGATGTGCTTAGAAAACCGCGTCCTAACTCTTGCCCAATGAAAACAAACAAACAACCGACCTATTCATCACAGTAACAGACTGTGCTTTTGATAGCTGTCGGATGTTTTGAAGTCACTTGAGATCAAACTAATTTCAAGTCATATTATTAAGTGCAATCGATGTACCTGAAAGACAAAACCCTAAAAAACATAATACACATTTTAAATATGGAAATATAGAATAGAATTTCGACTATAATAAAAACCACTCTGAGTTTACAGCATTGGCCTTACCTAGTACAGTATTGCCATATCCTTTCAAAAAGTTGTTTTGGGCGATATCTAAAGCTGCGAATCAAAATAAATCCTGCCTTTGTATTGCACACAGCTTATCTGCTAATTCCTTGTTCAACCGGGCTTTGCTTTCACGTATTTTCCAGCGGTTCTCAAACAGCATCGGAAGTTAGAAAACGCTGGATCAATGATATTTTAATTAATAGATATTTGTTGTAGCAAGTATTATATAATAAAAGATAAACGAATATGAATATAAATGTGGTTATGATTATGAATACTTGTGAGTAATTCCTGTAAGCAATAATTTTCGTAAAGAGTGAATTCAAGATATAAATAATAATATAACGATTTATTGTTGTGATAATAATTAGTGTTTCTACAAAGGTAGGCGGCAAAATGCAGTTACAATAATGATTACGAACACATAATACATAAAAGTTTTATCAGACTAAACAAACAGACTGTTTCAAGATACTAATAAGTAATAAGAATAGGTATACGAAGATGACATAAATAAGGTCGCAGGAACACAATGAATGGGAGCGACGACAGACAGAATAGCATGGCGACAACTTGGGGAGGCGTACATCCAGAGATGGAATATCTAAACGCTGGGGATGATGATGATACGAAGTTTGGCATAGGAAAAGTTTCTGACATAAAAACATTATTCACTGTCAACATTGTCTGCATCACTATCATCAATATCTTTTGTATTGTTTATGTTGATAACAATAGGTACGATATCATGCATCGTCATATCAATTTCGAATTTGTTGTAAATATACAAGACTTAAAATTGTTGACGTCCTTTAAATAACAGATAATACAGAAACATCCAAGATCTATGCGAACATTTGTTGAGAACTTCTGGTTGCTTATTAAGTTTACTTAAAGGATCATTGTCCGTTGCTTACTGTCGAAGATTTGGCAACATAGGAGAAGTAAACTCCATAAGGTTACTACAGCCCTGGCTTCCCCGTGCTGTAAACTCAACGTTTTTTTTATTTATGCGGTCTGACATGTAACGGCGAATATAGCATAATAATGGGTGATAGTTTGCACATTTACTTAGATAGAGTTGGTCTGTGTTGTGTATACATTATTGTGTGAGTGTGCATAAAAGTTTGACGGTACAAAGGCAACTTGTAAACTTTTATGCTATATTTTCTCAAATGTCTATGTATTAACTAACCGCAAACTTCGCATTTGGTTTTTTTCCCTAAACTCCACACTTTTTGTTTGCTTTTATGTCGTGTTAGCATAAAAACGTTCAAAGTTTATTACAACTATTTACGAAAAACGTACTTCAAGAGGCTGTAACTCCGTAACGAATCGCTTCGTATTGTAGCATTTGCGATTATGTTTAAATTTTCACAGACAGTTGAACTTTTGAACATTAAGCTCATAATTTTAACTTTTAAGGTTTACTTGGATGTACATTTTATTATTAACTGTAACTTCTAATGAATTTTAGTTAAAGCGTTCGAAAATCGCACTCCTCATTGATGTTAGGAATAGGCCGTTTATTTGGATATGTTTATTTTAGAGGAAAGGGTCTGTTCTGGGAGATGAGGTTCAGTTTATGAGGGCAACTAACGTAAATTAAACATTAGCTATCATATAGATAGCATGCAAGGAATTATAAAGTACCTACCTATAGTAAAAATCACTATGTGGATTTCATGATCATCTGAAACGGACGTAATTTTCGTAGGAAACTTCACATTTATATATATATATATATATATATACATACAGGGTGTTAAGGAATTGCAGGGACAGACTTCTAGGGCTTAAAGTATACATGAAAATAAACATTTTGTTAATAAATGTATGGTCAAAAGTGTTTCCTTTCTGGGATAGAGCTTCTCAAAGATTCTTTAAGAAGCCTAAATGTAGGCAACTCAATTTACTACCTACTATTTGTTTCCATAACGTCGGAAATTAATACAGGATAAATAAAACCGTCTTTCTCACTTTTCAAATTCAAATTCCGTCGTTATGGAAACAAATAGTAGGTAATAAATTGAGTTGCCTACATTTCTTAAAGAATCTTTGAGAAGCTCTATCCCTGAAAGGAAACACTTTTGCCCATACATTTATTAACAAAAATGTTTGTTTTCATGTATACTTTAAGCCCTAGAAGTGTGTCCCTGCAATTCATTAACACCCTGTATATGCTGCCTTGGCCGTCTTCCGCATCCCAATATCTATGTTTTATTGTTTCGATAATCCTCGTCTTCGAGGAGGAAATTCATTAATTAGAAAGTAAAATTCGAGAAGCATTTTTACAAAAAGATTCTGATGCTACCCCATTCTTCTTCTTAGGGTGCTTTGTCTCTTACGAGACGTAGCGATCTTCTCTCCTATGCCTGTGTTGCGCGTTTAGAGTGCCATAGACATAGAGGACCTACAGCTTAACGTGGGCTCCGAACCACGGGAAGTGTGAACACTTCTACTCCAGAGAAGATTTACTAGGCAGAATACCTCGCTGGTTTGCCATTGCCTTGCGAGGGAGAACGGCCGTTAAAAATCCGCTGTTCCGGTACTGGGAATTGAACCCAGGAACCTCAGCGTAGAAGTCTAACGCGCTAACCTCTAGCCTACGGCCGCCACCGCCGCTACCCCATAATATTTGTAAATCTTAGTAACAACACACAATGATCTCACAAACAATAGTGGAATTGCACTTAAAAACCTTTGGAAACTCGACCAGTTGCACAGAAATATTTTTTATTAGTCAATACGTAGATAAGAAAATCCACAAAAGTATTTTACCGAAATATTTTTACAAAAAACATTAGCCCTGTCTCCATACTTATTGTATGACTTTTTCGGTGCCCTTTAAATCTTTATAGTAATTTCATTTTTATCGTAACAATTTTATTTTACATACATAAATATCAATTCTTTACTTTAATCGATTTCGTGGGGCATTACTTTTACGACGCCAGTGTTTGGCCATTTTAGTAGCGCAGAAAGGCGGACGTTTAATAAATAAATGGCCACACTGGAACGATAGGGGATTAATGAGCGCGGCAAGGAAAGCAGATAATTGTGTTTATAAATAGACACCTACATTTAAATGTGCGTAAATGCATGCCTGCACGTTTGAATATCGTCATATTCCCTATCTGACTCATTAATTAGCTATCTCTTCCTTGTCGCACTTAAAGGGGATGTCTATGGTTTTGGTGCCACACTGCATATTTATACTTTATAGTTGTGTGTTAAAAGTAATAAAGGGCTTATGGAGAATAGCTTATGACTAAGTAATGCGTGTCACGATACTGTGCATATCGAATTCTACGAGGAATTATAAAATTATTTTTCAAAATGACAAATGTATGTTGCACAATTCTAATGAGCTCAAACTGCAAACTATCGCTCTACAAAAGATTTATAATTACAACAATTCTTTGTTCCAATGCTTGCGTATTATCATGAATAGGAAATTAAATGTAGATTTCAAAATAGCTTTTATTGCGTGTGAAATCAGTTGCAGTTACCTACGTATTACAGATAAATTTAAATAGTCAAGAATTGCTGTTTCTCTGTATCTTTAACGTTCCTACGACACCGACAGACATTGAGCAATTGATAAGACTATTAAAAATGACGTACATATTGTTCATTTACCGAGACTTGATGTGGGAAAATAGTTTACGGAGCGCAAATTTGTGGGTGTTCTTCAAAAGTTATGGCATAAATTATCACATTATTGATATTATTGCTATACAGGTCCTGAAATACTTGGACAAAATGAAACACCCGACTAAGCTCGTCATAAGGATGAAGAAAGTGTCCATTCTTGTACCAATCCCTCATTTTTACCAACTATTTCAGGACCACCCTGTCTACTAATACTGGTATTAGTATGTTACAGCGTTGTGGATATGCTGATAATAATTCTTAGCGTAAGTGACGTTATTTTGAATGCATCTGGCATCTAGCTGCACTCGACAGTTGTTATCCTTATTATCTCTTTCGTTTGTCAGTTGGAATCACAAAAACAATTATCAAAAATACCAGTGGTGGAGACTGAATTTTGTAGCGCGCCATAAAGAGTTGAGCTAGGAAAATCATTTCTAATTGCTTTTAACGGATGCCACAACAGTTTTAATAGTTTAATGTATTTAATATTTATTTTTGTTTTTCTATAAAGATTAAGTTGAAATGTAACTATTGGAAAACATTGCAAGGGCTATGACAGTACTCTTACCGCAGCTTTCCAAATGTTTTCGTTCTCCTGCCCCTCTCATGAAGGCATTGTTTGAAGTATAACTAATATAATTTGTATTTCTTAATTATTTTTTTAATTATGTATTTTTTGCACTTTAGACACTGTAGTAAAAAAACTACACATTAACACATAGGAATTATTTTACGCCACGCGTGGCAGGGAAAACCTTAAATATTTGTATGTAAATGTGGCTTTGTTACGCTTCGTAAATTGAGGTTATATTTGTTGTACAGCTTTGTTAACGTAATTTTACTGTAATAGCAGTAATCGCAAGCCTCAAAAACTAGTTCATTTGACAATGCCTTCAACTAGGCCTTAGATGGTTAACAGGTTAGGGTGGAGGGCGAAAACAACTATACAGTTAAAGAACCTCATTCTATAGACTATGTTATGAACTAGACTAATTTCGTCTTATACACTTGATGCTTGACAAACACAATTACAACTTGTGTAGCGGTTTGTGTTAATTGCCATCTCATAATAAAATAACGGTGAATTCGTCGTCTGTCATGAACAGAATCCAATGTAGCTACTATAGTGATGTCAAAAAAAGTTACTGTATACATTTTCTAATAAAGCTCAAAGACAAATTATTTGTTTTACTACACAGAGGCGGCTCGCGGCTAAATAGAATAGGTGAAGTGCTAATATAATAACCCTAATAATAACAAATAGAAAAACTTTGCTGAGTCACTGCTTTCGTCGTGTCCGCGAAACGCTAATTCTTGCTTGCTTAAATACAAATACTGTGTCGATAACTGTAAGGAGGAAACAGTCTATTTAATCGAACATTTTCATTATATTCTGCTTTAAAAAGTCTCGCGTTTTCTTTTTAAGCATCGCCTATGGTGGTTTGATTTTTCTCAAAATTCTTCAACTTCAATGCACATATTAAACGATCTTTAGAATCGGCATGTTTATGTAACGCCCTTGTAATTTTTAACAGATCTGCTGATCCCTCCCTGTACCAGACAGACTGCTTTGTACAAAAGAGCAAGCAAGGCCAACAAAATAATTTTTGTAGTATTGGGCTGCTACATAACCATTTGTATTCGGTGAACCAAGAAATTTTAAACTTAAGATTAATGATCTTCCACTACCTTTTAAGTCTTTTTTCTCGGAAATTGTCAAACCAACTGCAGGTCGCCCTTGATTTAAAACTTCTTTTTTACCTTCTTCCTTCCAATGCCTGAATGGCGTCTCTAACAAGCTGCGCATTATGTTATTAATAGGAGTCATAGTTTTCCTGGTAATTATCTACGTATCAAAGTAAACTTTCCAAAACAGAAAAACACACGATACGAGTACAAATGCACAACACAATCAACAATAGTAATAGTTACCAATTAACTATAATTCATAAACGAACGAATAAAATAAAAAACCGCAATATGAAGTTTTGCGGTTACTTACGAGTGAAAACTTCA
This sequence comes from Limonius californicus, assembly GCA_014611495.1. NCBI lineage: Eukaryota > Metazoa > Arthropoda > Insecta > Coleoptera > Elateridae > Limonius > Limonius californicus. The sequence goes on along the minus strand of JABXWE010029031.1, from coordinate 9,318 downwards.
CTTGCGCGTTTCACCGCGAACCAATTCTAGATAGTGACGTAGGCGTTGCCAGGGCAACGGAGGTATAAGTGCAGAGTTATAATACTTTTGAGGCCGACTCTTCACTACAATTGCTGGAGTGTCGTAGGTAAGGTTTTTTATGGTCGACGCTCGACGGACTGCATATAAAATTTAAATTTTTGTTTGTTTTCACTAAGCTTATTGTAACTACGAGTATGTATGCAATAAATAAACGACTCCTAATAGGTGTAATGCCGATAAATTTTGTTATGTAATTTAAATAAATATTCGCAATTGAATGAAAAGTTTAGGTGAAGAGGCACTTCACCTACTTCACTTGGTAAGCCGCCACTGTTAAGTACAATGATCCGACCAAACTGGAAAATATCAACACACAGTAAATTAATACTGTTTTAATAGATTGAGACTGAATCCGAAGGCATTTTAAAAATAATTTTATTTAATTTAGTTATGGATCTGTAGTAATCTGGGGTCTTTTAAAGTACTGACGTGGAAGTCCGAATTCTTTGATGTATTAATGCATGACCTGATTCAATTTTTTATGGTTATATTTACGAAATAACTACCTCCATGCCTACAAAAGGTGGCGCAACCCAACATATATATGCGTAACAACCAAAATTACTTTTTCTCTTTGATTCAATTAAATTGATGAAAGTTGCCTGCTTATGGCAATAGTATGAATATATCTGCCAGTTTGCTTAAATTTCAAATAAACCGATTTCAAATAACGAGAGAGCAAATTTGTTGTTTTTTTTTCGAATATTACGGGAATGCGGCTGCAGCTCGCAATTTATATATCAGACGATATCCAACTAGAAGACCATCGCCCGAAAATATATTTATGCGCCTTAAAACTTCATTAAGAAACGAAGGCTAATTTGTTAATTCCATAAGATGTAGGCATATCATGATTAAAAAATATGGAAAACGAACTAGCAGTTTTAGAGACCGTGATTGAGAATCCCCATATTAAAGACATTTAAGGACAAATATGGGTATTAGAATTTCAGATGGTAGGTAGGTTTTGAAAGCAAAGGTATTCATCCGTATCCGGTTGCGTTGGTGCACGAACTGCATGAAAATGAACCTCAAAAAACATTGCAATTTTGTCATTTCTTTCAGCATTAAGTTTTTTGGGATACACTTTTTTGTGATGTTTAGCGATGAGGAAAAATTTTCAAATAGTGGAGAAGTAAGTAGGCACAACTCGCAGTATTACGTACAAGAAAATCCGTACTGGATATGTATTACCCATTTTCAAAGATTTTTTTCTGTAAATGTTTAGTGTGGCACAATAGGTAACCACATTATTGGAACACACTTTTTCTATGAAAACAGGACAACGTTACTTGGATTTCGTACAACACGTTTTACTTGGTTCGTTGAAGTATCTAGAACTCAATGTACGGCATAAACTTTGGTACCAACAAGATGGCTGTCCTGCTTACTGCACTTGGATTGTTAGGAATTAGTTAAATAATGCATTTAGAGCAAATTGGATTGGAAGAGGAGCTGTACATCCATAGCCATGGCCCACCATCTGTTTTCAACATGATGTGTTACATGGAGATACCTAACCTATAAAGGGTGCCAATGAATATTTGTCCATAATCTATATGTGGGGTATCCCATATAAGTATTAAAAGTTAGCAAACAAAGAAAATTTGTTGCTGTTTCTCCAATTTACACTTATATAAGTTATAAAAAAAACGACGACATTATCTCTTCACCCTGCATCTATCAGCCATTCAATACATGCAACCTCGACCAGTTTCAGTTTAAAAAATATTAACAGTAGTCTAAAACATAGAACCCAATAAAAAATCCATGGCCGCCCAGGATGCAAAATAACAGCGAGCGGATAATAGGTTGCTATTTAAAATAAATGTCGATATCGTTGCAGCTATAATTAACGTCAGTGAAAGAATATTTAAAGGCGAAATCTAATTAGATAAAAAGTTGTCTATAAAATGAATAGCTTTCATTTGTATCATCATCAGTATCCTTCATTTTTTTTTATCTGTTGTATAAAATATTACTTATAAAATAATAACGACAATATTGTTTGAACCAGAGGTTAGCTCAGTCTTCACTTTGTTTGGATTAAGTATGTAGTTGACTTTTGAGTTGACCTATGTCACACCAACGGACGTTTAGTAATTTTTTACGGTGTTGCGGTGTAAAGAGTGGGCTATAATACAATAATCCAATTTCAATCACATACGTTCGTTTTATTGTCATGTTGACATAAATGCTAATTTAACTTTTTAAGAGTTTATTCCTAATTGTACTGTAGACAATGCATTGTACAGTTCTGACCTTGCTTTCAAATCAACCGGATATAGGAGCAAGAAAAGTTGTGTATTTATATAAAAAACACTTGTTTATTAAACTTGATTAACCAGCTGTTAATGGTCAGCTGCGGTATTCCCTCGTTGTTCTTGTTGCCTTTGTACCGCATTCAAGTATTCGTACATTAATCGAAATTCGAGTAATGTTTTTTAATATTTTACCACCAAACAATCTGAACACTTTCCAGTAAATAAGTACTATCAGAAATTTAGTGGCGAAGTATATTATTTGTTTTGGGGTGTTTGTTGCAAGTATGTAACCTATAGAAAAATATATACAGCGTAGTGATAAAGTTCCGCACAAAATTCATAATTTATATTTAATGTAGTTTTGAAGACAGTTCCTAACCTAATTTTGTTTCTATCGGCTTTTGTTTCAACGCTATGACATCATCATTAATATTTTGATAGATCTCTTCACCAGTTAAATAGTGATTTAAAAAAATTCGAAAATTATTTATAACGAAAATAAAAACTTTGTGAAAGAAATTACCTAAAGGACATGTTTCAATTGTCCACCATTAACCAGTTGCCATTGACCAGCACGTGTGTAAACACTTTGTATCGCACGGTCAATTATTTCCGGACTGATACAATTTCTAAACGAATTCGATGCTTTAAATCATCTAATTGTTTGACGTACTAATGTAAACACGCGATTTCGCATGACCTATAGAAAGAATGGCGAGGACCGTTTCAAAAGCCTGCGCGGTTACCTAACTTAACGGCGCTAGATTTCCCAAAAAATATTTAATAACTCTTTTCTAAATCTTGTGCCTAACTTTCTTACCACGCTGTATAACGTTCGTATCCCCAAACTTAAACAGAAGCCAAAAATATCGTCCGCTGACTACCTGAAAATTAATTCATTTGATTACAACTAAAAGTAGTCTCGTGATAGCCCTGAACAAATTTGTAAATGGTAGATTGGTCGAGCTTAACGTCTTAAACCTCATTTTAAGGCTCCCTGCATTTTGCGTATGATAACAATTTTTTTAATTTCATGGAATCGAATTTAAAAGCAATAAAAATTGGTGGTTTTAATTTATAACGGAAAAAATTTCGCCGGAGTATTGTAACGTTACCCTTGTGTTGTGTTTACCTTTTATTCGTCGTGTTCGTATTAGGTTCAAATCTAGAGTAGTTGAGCTAAATGCGTGAAATAAAACACCAGAAAAGTTTAATACTTTTATTTGCAATTTAACTATCTCCGGTATTCACTTGTTCAGGCTAGGAAATTGCAGGAAACCTTAGCCGGGTAGCGCAATGTGATCTCAAGTACAACGATTTCCTTTGGAAATTAAAACTATTTGCTTAGTAATACAAAAGAATAAAGATGAAGTTATAGGCCTTTGTGCGGGATGGTTTTCTGAAGGTTAAAGGTGAATGATTAAGGAACTTGAAGCTGCAACTGAGATACCTCCAAGCGCAATCATCAAGGGACCCCCGTAAGCTGCTGAGATACCTGAAAGCGCTGGGCAGGGAACTGGTTAATGAAACTTGACGCTGCAGCTGAAATACTTCAAAGCGCAATCGTAAGCTGATGAGATACCTCAAAGCGCTGGCAGGTTAAGGAAGCTTGACGCTGCTGCTGAGATACCTCAAAGCGCAATCGTAAGGGGAAGCCGGAAGTTGCTGAAATACCTCAATACGCTGGCAGGTGAAGGGTTAATGAAACTTGACGCTGCATCTGAGATACCTCAAAGCGCAATCGTCAAAGAAAGCCGTAAGCTGCTGAGATACTTCAAAGCGCTGACAGGTGAAGGGTTAAGGAAACTTGACGCTACAGCTGAGATACCTCAAAGCGCTGCAGGTGAAGGGTTAAGGAAACTTGACGCTGCAGCTGAGATACCTCAAATCGCTGGCAGTTCAAGGGTTACGGGAACTTGACGCTGCAGCTGAGACATTCAAAGCGCAATCGTCAAGGGATGCCGTAAGCTGCTGAGATACCTCAAAGCGCTGGCAGGTGAAGGGTTAAGGGAACTTGACGCTGTAGCTGAGATATTCAAAGCGCAATCGTCAAGGGATGCCGTAAGCTGCTGAGATACCTCAAAGCGGTGGCAGGTAAAGGGTTAAGAGAACTTGACGCTGCAGTTGAGATATTCAAAGCGCAATCGTCAAGGGATGCCGTAAGCTGCTGAGATACCTCAAAGCGCTGGCAGGTGCAGGGTTAGGGAAACCTGTAAAGGAACTGTGGTTCTTAACGTTAAGATCAAGAATAATCCTTTCATAACAACTTACTTCTGCTTTTATAGGCCAAAAGCGGGTGCTGAATCGTGAGAACCCACTGTATGTGCACCCCATTTATATAAACAACAGGAATTTTACGACCCCATTAATTTTGGAACTAATAATTTTCGTAAAAATAAATTAATTATCTGTTAAAAATCTGAAGAACCAAACTAAAGAAATAACTCCCATAATTTAGTGTTTAGTTAACACATCTATGTGTGGAATGTCACCCATGAGGGTATTCAACAAAAAAAGTAATAATCTAGAAAGGTTATGGACTAAATTAAACCAAAAATTTAGCACAGTAATAGACCGCGTTACAGACAGCGGTCATTGCATATCTTATGTACTTGAGATTAACTAATTCAAAGTCATATTGTTAATCAAAGATCTGAAATAAATAGCTGAAAGAAAACGCTGCAAAGGAATGTTTTAAATATGGAAATATAGAATTCATTACCGAGTAGGTAGTTGCTTACAATTCCAATTCATTGTATATGAAAGTTGATGTTATTTACTGTTTGTAGCCCTAATAAATTGGGTCTACTCGTAAAGGGCGGACCCTTTACAAAAAAATAAACATGTGTGAAGGAACGACCGTTCCCAAGATCAATGAGGCGTGATTTTCAAACGCCAACTAAAATTCATTAGCAGTTGTATTTATCATGAAATATATATGCGAGTACAGATTAAAACTTAAAATTATGAGCATAATGTCCAAAGGTCCAACTGTGGGAGAATACAACCATAATCGCAAATGCGGTCTGCTACAATATAAATATTTAAACATTTCGTGTTAGTTAGATTGTTACGCAAAAATATTTGACATATCGTAATTAGCTTTTCCACTAATTGTATTCATCAAATTAGGAGGCTAAATGGTGTGACATGCGTATGCCCTGGCCAATGAAATTAGAATTCCATCGTCAACTCTTTGCACACCGTTTTACGCATCATTCACGAACATCTATGACGGTTGTCTTAAAATATTATCCGAAAATGGAATTTCTCAAAAACTGTTCCAAGTTAAATAGATAAAATTTGGTAGGAATTTGTACATCTGTTGTACCATTTATCTGAAGACGAAAATTTCATACAAAAACAGAGTAGGCACAAGGATGGGCCAAGCTAATTTTTAGCCTCTTTGCCTCAATTTACACTCTATTGTAAATACCAAAAAAACAGTTAATTAATCTAGACCGAATGCAGTATATAATCGTGAAGTCATATACGTATATTATTCTAAATCTTAAACACTTCTAGTGAAATGTTTGTTTAGTGGCGTGGGTTTCCCATCAAAATCCAGTAACGAATTACCAATTAATAATGTATAATAATATTGAAAAGGTTTAATTGCTTTGATTCTGATAACAGGTATCAGTATACAACAGAAATATCCCGTTGTGTTTATTTTCGGCGTATTAAATCAACATTGATGTCAATTATAGATTATTTTGTGATCAAAGAGGGATTGGCCAGTTTTGTTTAGCATATAGGATATATACAAAAACATTTATAATTATATTTGACTGTTTGATTTTTTTAAAGGTTTAAATGTACATAAAACTTGTTAAATCACATTTGTCTATTTTAGGAGGTGGAAAGTAGTTTCTAATGGATGAAGTGTACGTAGTATTAATTTTCACATAATAATGTGTTTCAAATTACCATTTCCAAATTTTAGTATGAAGGAGGTATTGAAAATATCGCAAATTCTTTTTAATTGATTGATGTGGTAAAACGGCAACCTGAAAAAATGATCTTGAATATTAGCGTAAGGTATCCAGAAATTCATTAAATCTAATAGCCTTGAATAGAGTTTTGTTCGCTTCTGCATAAGTACGCACGTCTGAAGAGTTGTGTATTTGTATTTGCGACTTACTACACTGTGCACAAATTGAAGTGGATTTTCTTCTAGGTTGAATACATGTAAAAAAAACACTTCAACTTATAGATTAAGTATACATAAACATCAAATCGAACAGGAATTTTATTGATGATTATTTAGGATCAAAATACTACGTACTTCTGAGTAGATGTTTGTTTAGACATTTGGTCTTCCTGTAGTCGCCATTTACATATAAATTACTTATTAAAATAATTTACAGATTCAACAAACTTGATTTGTTGATAATATAAAAATAATTACATTGCTACGTTCCCTAATATTAGGTCTATACGTAATATGGCACTACAGAACCCGATATACTTATTCAAAAACAAAGAGCACGGATATTAACCCGTTAATGACAAACAGCAAATGCTTGTTACGAGACATATGGATTACAGAAGTCAACGAAAATAACAAAATTAAGACTTGATCCTGGCTATGGATAAACCCAGAAAAATATATCTGACTACGTCAATCCTACATCTGGTGTTTTGAAGTAAAAAATTAAACGGTGGATACCGCAACCATAACCTCGAAAATCGATTCTTGGTATTCATAAATATGCATAAAATTAGGCGTATAAATCACCATGATAAAGATATTGCCATGAATCTTCTCCCTTATTACATCGCAATTTAACATTGAAGACAATACCCGTCTCTTTAACCTTTATTCAGTAATAATATACGGCATTAGCTTTCACACGTGCAAATAATGAAGGACGTCGTGTCACAAACGCTCACACGTAATCTGAATCAAATCGGAAAATCGATGAGGCATGTGTACACTTCAAGTGAAGTACGTCGTCGAAGGAACGCATTCATATTTGTAAATTATCCTTGGGAAGACGCACATACCAGAACACTCTAAATCCGTCAGATATCTACTATCTACATCCCTAGCATTTTAGATACAATTCTTATACTAATGCGGAAGTAGATAAAGATTGAAGGTTTTATATTAGATTATAGATTGACAGTATTGTGCGTTTACCGAGACACGATAGGAAAAATTGATTACAGCCTTGTAGATATGCTAGCAATATAAGCTCTATGTTCGACTAAAGAAAATATACTTTAATATGGTTTAACTGCAAAGAAATGCTTGGAAAACCGCGTCCTAAATCTCGCCCAATCAAACAATCCAAAAGAAGCAACAATTTCGAATACGTCTTTAGCAGGCATCTGCTCCTTACGATTGATATCTTTATTACTTGCTACTTTTATCAGTTGTAATCAGAGAAACAGTTACCAAAATGACAACGAAGGAAGCATAATTTAGTCACACAATGTAGAAAGATGATGAATTAATAAAAAGTATTGTCATATCAGTTTTTGAGAATTGTTTTTCGAAAAGTTTGTGATAAAAAAAAGTATGTATGACTGTCATCTAAGGTAAAAATTTATGCATTTTTGGTTGGTTCGGAATTTACAAAACCACGCGTTATCTCAAGTTCTAGTAGCCATGTGTATTGAAAAGGACGTGCGGGATTTAATCAAAAGGTGACCGCGATTATGTTTGTTTGATCACAACGCATAATAATAAAATTCCTGCAATTGACTCTTGTTATCAAAAGTTTTACCAAACTTTGTTTTAAATATACTATTTATACTAATACTAACATCGGAAAAATCATTTCGCAACCACAATAACCAACTGGCTACTTGACTTTCTTGAATCATCGCCGTAGTGCTGCTGATTCAGCGGCGAACAATTAACATTTGACTTCCGTTTTACAGATCTCGTGTAGTGTTTCGGTGAAATTAACCATTTCATGCAAATGACTTCCACGTCGTCATCATTGTAGTTTGATTTAATTTTATTCTCTATGATGCATAAAATACTTCATCAGGTTCACAAAAAAATTAATTATGAACCCTGCATCGGCTGCATCTATGCGCTGTCGAATGGACGTAATTAGTTTCTTTCACATAAAATGAGCTTATATTTTTTTCTTAGCCATAAAGCTTCCCCCCTGAGCATAACATTTTATTTGTCTTTGAAATATACGAGCTTTGGCAATTTAATTGACGCTAGAGCACTGGGTCACGTGAAATTAAATAAAAAGTAAAGCGGCATATAATAGTTCACAGTTTTATCAACAGACGGGGGTAAAGTTCAGATCGAATAAAGGTTAGTATTGTAACGTCTCGGAAGGACCCTGTAGATGATGTACGTTGTGTTGTGTTTCTTATTCTTTTTTATGTAGTAACAGGTTCGAAATCTAAGTAGCTGAACTTGATAAATAAAACGCTGCAGAGGTTTAAAACATTTATTGTGTAAAATCACCTCAAGGCCAAAACTGCGGCTGCAGGCCGACTTATCATTCTTTACCCTCGGTATTCACCTGTACAGACTAGGGAAACTGCAGAAAACCTAGTCAGGGTAATATATCTTGTAAATTAGCTTGTCGGAGCTAAAGAACCCCCCCTCCCCCTTTAATATTGCTCTTCGTTCATCTGGAGGAAATAGGAAGGATTGTAACGTGGTGGAAAATCCTACAGGGGCGCCGGTCAAGCCAGAGCGCCCTACTGAAGGCGGGGAAAAGATGTAATGTCGAAGGAAAATCCTACAGGGGCGCCGGTCAAGCCAGAGCGCTCTACTGAAGGCAGGGAAAGGATGTATCGTCGCAGGAAAATCCTACAGGGGCGCCGGTCAAGCCAGAGCGCTCTACTGAAGGCGGGGAAAAGATGTAATGTCGAAGGAAAATCCTACAGGGGCGCCGGTCAAGCCAGAGCGCTCTACTGAAGGCAGGGAAAGGATGTATCGTCGCAGGAAAATCCTACAGGGGCGCCGGTCAAGCCAGAGCGCTCTACTGAA
>JABXWE010029029.1:0-27876 GCA_014611495.1 Limonius californicus | reverse complement strand
ATTTGTTGGACCTTTTGGAAGATGTACCTCTAGCAAATAGACACAATATGGTATTCCAACATGATGGTTGTCCTGCGCACTATCGCCGAGCTATTCGAGATTTGTTGGACGAATGGTTTCCAAATCGATGGATTGGAAGGGGAGGACCAATACCATGGCCGGCCAGGAGCCCCGATCTAACACCCCTAGATTTTTACGTATGGGGGCACATGAAAGAAATCGTTTATGCCTCTGAAATAAACACGCGCGATGAATTAATTAATAAAATTCAAGCAGCAGCAGCAACTATACGTAATAATCTAACAAATCGACTAACAAGAACAGAGATTAGGAAACGGGCACGTGCTTGTATTAGAAGTAGAGGAACTATTTTTGAACCTAATTTGTAATTTATTACTATTTATTAAATAAAATACGCAATACTTATAAAAAGTATTGATTTTTATTTAATGACGTACATTGTCTCTAATAAAGTTCAAGCCTGTACATTTGCCCAATGGAAGCATAAGTAGTAAACCTTTATAACTCTTTTGAAAGGCAATAGAACAAGGAAGTTTTTACAACTATTTGTACGCTTAATGCATTATGAAAATTTTGAAATAACTACGTTTGAATGTAGAAGTTGTTCGAAGTTTTCTTTTACAAGTGGAGGTTTTAGGTTTTGTATTTTTATTAGATCGGAGTATTTAACATAATTGTTGATAGAGAATGTCTGCCAACGTGTAATCTAATGAGGGAAACTGAAATATTGCAGAAAACAAGGTTGTATTTGCTTTAATTTTTAAATTAATACGACTATATGGCGGATTTCTAAGAAAACACAAAAATTAGAATATCTCAACAACTCTTCACATTCGTATAAGGCATGCTTGGCTAAAACAACTGTAAATGACCTCTATTAACATGTCCTCCAATATATACGTTTATGAACCAGTCACCCTGTATACATATATATATATATATATATTGCTGTGTTATAACATGCTCTAATTGAGATATCTTAACCTATTGCTAATTTAATCACATATAAGTCAAATACGAGGTAAATTAATGTTTCCGATCTTGACTGTGGTTCGTCAAGCTGTACAACTTTGTTTCTAGATGGTAAAACTGGTTGTTTTGATTGATATTCATCTTCAGAAGGGCATAACGGATACTCTTCAACCTTATCTGTGCATTCTTGAGCTGTAATTTAACAAAAATAAGTAAATATTTAATTATTTTGACAGCTTTATACTAAAATGTAAATGTAAGAATTTAATACTTTAGTACGTTAATTTTCAGCTCCGCTAATTTTGTAATTTGTGTAAAGAATTCTGTGATTTGAGTTTAAAATAAAAGTGTTAATGCTTATCGGCGTATTTAAAGTGTTTTCTTCCACTTGCGTACGGGAAATTGTGGAAATCTTAGAAAAATTTCAGTTTTTCGGGAAGAGCGTCGGTTGTTTATGGGATGTTTTTCAATTTGACAAGTTTGGTACAAAACGTCAATCTCAATTGTAAACACATTATAACCTAGAAGAAATAATAAAAATTTAATTAAAAATAAGTAAAGAAATAAAAAGGAACTGCTTCGAAATATATAAGTGCAAGAATAAATTACAACAAGAAACTACAATAAGAAATGTTACCGTGAAGTAATTGGAGATTAGAATATTAAATTTATTCATACGAATTTAATATTAAATAAATGGTGTATCCTTATGGGAAAGTGGTATGAAGAGCTAAATCTACTTAAGTGTTGCTGAGATTTGGATGCTACAAGCAACAATTAATTACAATAATTCGTACAAAACCTGGATAACCTGTTGCTGTGAAACGTGGGACTTGTCACGTGCGATAGGAGTGCTCCCTCAGTATACGCGCCAAAGCTTGGCAGATTTGAAAAGTCCGGACAGAAGTGCATTCCACCAGGGTTGAGGTCAACGAATATGAGGTAAATGTTTCTAACAAAGGAAAAATATAAACAAGTTGAAAGATTAATAAAATTATAATTATTGTTTTATTATGTTGATATTGAATTATAAACTTGAAGCGTATTTTGTATTACAAGAGGGAAAGCACGCATAATTTGAAATTAAATTTGTTACCCAATTTTTTAAATCTGAAAATCACCTTGAATTTCCCTGTTTTCCTTGTGTGTGTACATGCTTTGTTTACCAGCTACATGAGTTCATACAGTACGACCAATTATAACAGGGGCCCTGAGGTCTACAATAAGAGTAGTGAAATTTATTGATTTCGTGTTGGATAAACAATTTATGAATTTGTTTATTGTTGATATTCATCTAGAAGAGGATATCTTGATTAATATTTTGATATTGTTTTATGGCACCCAATGTATAAGGTTTAACCAATCACTGTATTTTATTTGTACTACATTCACAATAATTTATTTGTCGCACAGAATTAATGTATTTAGTGCAAAAACGTCGGGGCAACACAGCAATATATACATATGTACACCCAGAACGATTATATGGAAAATAAAATAATAGACACTAAAATCAAAAAGATCTAAGTACAAATATGATTGTAGTAGAACTTCAATTAGAATAATTCTGAACACAAACTCGTATATCATCTTTCACGTTACTTTAGAGCACAGACTACATGAAAATTGCTCTCGGGGAAAATTTTAATCACCTTTTTTAAAACCCAAAAATCTCAAATAGTGGTGAAGTGTAAGTAAAATCAAAAAGTTTTTTGTGTAAATGTTTGGTGTGCATAGTAGATAACTATATTATTGGACCACACTTCTGCCATGAAAATTTAACTATATTTGGATTTCTGATACGAACATCATGGCTATACTGTTCAGTACATTTGGATAGTTAGGACATTACTTCAATAATGTATTTGGAGTAAATTGCATTGGAAGAAGAGCTGCTCACCCATGACCACCAAGAAGTCGTAACGTCACTCCGTTAGACTTTATACTTTAGAGTAATTATACAGAAATAGTAAACTGAACTCCTGTAATAAATGTGCATGATTTATAAAATAGAACAACCGAGGCGTATATATTTATTAGCCCTGACACGCTTGCTCGAGTCCGAAGATCTTTTCCAAAACGAATTAGCAAATATTTAGAAATGATAGGAAGCAATTCTGAACATTACTGAATTAAGTAAAACTTTGATACTAATTTTTATTATTTATATTTAATACTATAGTACGGTTGCACAAATTGCTGTTATTCCTGTTAAATACTAATATAATTAGTATTAGTAAAACTGTGAACTACTGCAGTAAAAGAGATCAACTTGACAAACAGTAACCATAATCCATTTCGGTACTATGAAAACTGAAATAATCTCAATTGATGTGATACATGTACGTTGGGTTGCATTTAAGGGGAAATAACTTAGCTACTTCGCCCACCGTCTATAATATGAACAATAACTGCATGTGTAAATAGTGTTTGCTTACATCAACATGGTATGTGTTGTGAATTTTTATTTAATAATATTATACTGCTACTGGCTTAAAAAAGATAATTTACAGTAACTTTTATAAACGTTTTTACTTCTATTAAATAGTTATTTGTATACTTAGGGCGCGAAATCATTCTTTAACGTACCGAGAGGAAGATTGCCGCCGAGGCCGCTTGCGGCCGAGGCAAGGCAACCTCGAGGACGTTAAAGAATAACGCGGCCGCAGTGTACACAAAATTTTTTGTGCAATTATGTAGAATACTTAATAATTATTGATGAAATTTTAAAAATAATAATTTTCGTCGTAAATAGAGAGACGGTCGGCTTTCATGTTACCAGGGAAATGAGATAAATAAGAACTAATTTTGTGTCAAAGAAAAGTAAAAATGTTTGAACCTCAAAGTGATAGTGATACTTCGATAACCGGAACTAAAAATTGCTGCGAATTCTGCAGTGTCGCAGATAGTACCTGAAAAACCGAAGAGACTGTATGGAGTCAAAATAAATATATAAGTGACATTTAGTTTAATGGCCGTCGCTATGACAACGGCCGTGAAATTAAATTTTGCGGCCTGCATGGCGTACGCGAAGTTGTTACTTCGCGTACAATTGCACAAAAAAATATTTACAAACGGATTTAAACACAGCAAATCGATATTTGCTTTTTCATTAATTGCGTCGACTGTTAAAATTTTATTTAATCGGTACATATTATATACAGAGTGTTTCAGGAGGATTAGTAAATATTTTACGAGGTGTTAGTATGGACTATTTTGTGTAAATAAGTTCATATGAACATTCTCAATGGTTCAGGAGATACAACTGTTTGAATGATACCCATAAAAAGCCTCACCAAAGGTGTTAATGAAAGACAAATGACTTATTGATTGCATTTATTGGTTATTTAAATAATATACATCACACGAATAATTTACAACAGTTCAAAGTGATTGTTTAAAAATCCTACCATCAACTTTAATCTTTTCAACTCTCTTGACAATATAGCATGTAGCTCTTCTGAGGCTGTCTTGACGTTCTTTTATAAGAGCAGCACTATTCATAATGGGAACTACCAATTCCTGTCTCGTGTTTACTTTTTCTTTGTAGACTTCGCTTTCCATCCATCCACACAGATGGATATATAAAAGGGTAAGATCTAGGGACGTTGCTGGCTAATGAACGTGACCACATCGGCCGATCCATCTTTCAGGGAATGTTAGATTTAGATGATGTGGAAGAACATGACCCATCCTTGTAGCCCGAGGAACCTCCTCCAATAATAGTAATACCAAACAGCATCAGGTTACAACTATCACATGTTATTTAGACATTTCTGACGGATTCCAGATCGAATATGTACGCGCCAAATTCAAGACGCTGTATCTTCGTAGCCATTGAGATTATGCAGAAGTTTATATGAACTGTTTTACTCAAAATAGTTCATACTACCACCTCGTAAAATATTTACTTATCCTCCGGAACACCCTGAAGACATAATGTAGATACCTTTTTTCAATGGTTTCTAGTTTGAGAAATTTTTAAATCTCCCTGTAGATTTTCTATGTACCCAACAAAGTTATCAACCCTTAGAGAAAGTTTGCTGTGCGCTAAAACTTTATTATTTAGTTGAATGAAATTGCTTTCAACTCCAGCGAAATTAGCAATCCTTGGTGAAAATGGAAATTGATACATCTGATAGATCTCCTATTTGATTGGTAGTATTTATTAACTTCAGCGAAATATTTACTAATTATTTTATGAACCCATTCTTCAAAATAGTAAATATTTTAGGAACGCGCTGTGTCATTTTTGTAATTTGGCCTACGCCGCTGTGTTTCTTGATATTTTTAGCTGCCATGTTTTTAATTTGAATAGGACTCCATAGATATTCTTCGCATAAGCCAAGTCCTTTCGGTTGGCAAGTTGCAGCTTCGCCGTTACAATGACCTTCTCTGTCAGAATATTGTCACGCCATACCCTCTTTTTATATTTACGCTAATATTGGTTGAGGTGCAAAATCAACCTCGCAACTACGCCTCTGCTTAGGTAGGAAATTAACAATGTTTGACAGACATTAGCATCCCGGAAATCCAATCGAAGAAGGGGTAGGTTCTAAAACAATTAATTTATAGGCGCCACCAACTTATAATTTACTATTTTTACTATTATTACTATTATTAACATCGTCCGAGGTGTAAAATGGGAAGTCGGACCCCAAGATAGATAATCACCTATCTTTATATCCCCTATCTGTCCTTAGGTAGACTTAGCTTCAGATATTTCGACGTAAAAGAAAAAGACAAGTTGCATCCAAAACCTCATTTAATTAATAATATAAAGCAACCCCACAATTACAATTCTTCGGTTCAAAATTGTACACTGAAGTCCCAATTTTACGTTCACATAACCAAAATAATAGAATTTAATTGGGCGAACTCAAACAATTTGAGGAAAATTA
The DNA here is from genome assembly GCA_014611495.1 of Limonius californicus. NCBI lineage: Eukaryota > Metazoa > Arthropoda > Insecta > Coleoptera > Elateridae > Limonius > Limonius californicus. Next base: position 21,982 of record JABXWE010029029.1, on the reverse strand, counting down.
TTGCGCTCACCAGAACAAGATAATTTTTAATTTTCAGCGCACTAATCGTCGTACGAGGCCTCCGCGGATTAGAATAATGCGTAAACATAAAGCGACCTAGGAAATAAAAATTTCGTGCGGTATAAACCTTGAAAACGCAATGCAATCCCAACTATCGGAGCACCCTATATATGGTGTACGTAAAGTTGTTTCCCCAATAAATTTAATACTACAATTGTACTTAATATCTAAATATCTCCTCAAATAGACCCCAATAGTACAACTCAGTGACGCAAAATCAATTAACTAATTAACTCTTAACCGAAGGTAATGAAATTGTAAATACAAAGGCAAGGTGATAAAATTTAAAGAGTAAACAAATTTAAATGCACTTTCTTTTTAAAATAGATAACGGCTATCAACGCGACCGTGTTCCAGGCTCCTTATCAATGGCCCCAAGCGCGTCTGCTCGGTTTTGGAAAAACCTTCCCAAGGTAACTCGCCGATGTCTGCGCATCAATCGGACCAACTTGCGGAACGTAGAATTTGTCCACTGTGTCGAACCTTAATTACAGGATTTCCAGCCCCGCGAACTTGCCTAAATTAATTCAGTGGATATTAGAATTAAAGTTCAGAAAATTAAGACAGGTCAAAATTTTTCTGTCGATGGGAACTGGCATACCACAACAAAAAAAAAGCCTTCTTGACCGGAATAAATTCTAAATTTGAAATTGAATTCCTGGAGTATTCTGCTTTTCCTCAACCATAGGAAACGAACTCCTGTGTAGTGAACCCCAAATCGGAAAATGGTTTCCAAATCGATAAACGATTTACCAAAAATTAGTTCACTATACACATATACATCCGGCAAGAACGCCAATACTAAAGTGTTCTATTTACTGAAACCGTCGTTAAAATTTCCTTTCTCCACCCCCCCCCCAACTTTCGGAACTCCAATACGTGCTGCGCCGTTTGACGGAAGTGTAAACTTCGAAATATAATAAATTCCTACAAATTTGCAACAACTAAATAAGTAGGAAGGGTTGCCTTCAGTTAGGCGCGGAAATCGTTACAATATATGACAATAAACACAGCCTCTAATAGCTCCTGGAGTTAGTAGAATGTACGTTGATTTTGAAGCTTGTTCACTCGGAAATTAGTTTTATGATATGTACAATCCCGTCTCTTAAAAGGTATTTGGGAAAACCGCTTAGTCGATGATATAAAATAAACTACTCAAAACTGAATAGGGATATTGTAATATAACGCAAATATGTATGTATTTGGCAGCTAATGGTCATCTATTATTGATAATTAAAGCAAGCGGCAATGTTTGATGTTAATAAAAAAAAGCAATCGAATCCAGTTTCAATTGTTTAACCGTATTAGTGCCAAGTCGAGTTTGTGTGTTTGATTGAAGAATCCTTCCTGTCTTCTTAAGACCTTTCTTGTTTATTGTTTGTTATTTGTATGTTACATTTGTGTTCTTAATAATAAACAACAATGCAGAAAAACCATTTAACAGTAGACCGTTGCTATGTACCAAAGAGGAGATTGCCAGGTCGACATTGCTGATATGTTAGGCACCACGCTGAGCGTAATTTCATGTGCCCTTTCGCGCCTTAGAGAAGCAGGTACAACTGCAAGAAGGCCTGGAAGTGGATCTTTTCGCATCACAACACTGTAACGGGCCAAAATGTTGACAAGTGCATAATTTGGTTTAATTACCAAGTTCACCAGTTTGAAGATACCAGAACATCAACATACATCTGCCACAACCGTGACGTGGAATGTTCTAGAACAAGCGTCCCTTTCTCCAGCAGAGGGGGGAGCGCGCATGACGGAAGTCGAGAAATGGCTTGTATAAAACCGCACGCGCGGCCATTTGAATTATCTTTATTCCCTGGCTTTGGATTTAATCCAAAGTCAGAAATATTCCTCAGCCTTCTTTAAGAGTATTCTTAAAGATCCGAGTGTTGAAAATCCGTTCCTGTAAATAACCAGTATAGTAGAATCCGTTTAATAATTCCTTACCCACAAGTGAATTCATAATTTTCCAGTGTTTTGCCGTTGTATTAACGATTTTAATAATTTTGATTTTCCAGTGACCGAGTCTAAAGCGAAGCGAGCTAGTGTCCGTCGATCGTAGGTGGCCGTTGGGGTCAATTTGTTAAAACGTACCGCCGTTCGAAAACGTTGGATTTCCAGGACATTTTTGACAGTAAAGTTAGTAGATATAAATATTTAACTTGCTTTGTTTGTTCTTTTGAGTGCCCTGTAATACGTTTTCCCTGTGCAGACATTTTTATTGCTCTTGTGCCGGTGTTTGAAACGGTTAAGATCAGTAGGAAATTCTGTAGAAAGGTTATTATTGTTGGGAGAGCCAGTGTTCGAATTGGTGCCGTATCCGAACTTTACTAACCCCACCTGTTGTTAGTATTTGAACACCCTGTACAAGGTTTGTCTTGATTTGTGGAGCAATTTCACGAAACGTCAAATTCTTGTAAGTCCCGTTAGCAAATTTGAATTGATTTGGAGCATTTTGAACAGTTCGAAGCAATCCGCAGATTCTGTCGCAGAGTAAATTTTGTGCAAATTTGTGGGGAGATTAAACCCCCCTTTTCTTCTTAGAAAGACGGGAGAATTTTTAGTCAACTAATTACAGAGAATTATCCGTGTACCAGACATGTTCAATATAAAAGCCAGAATCATATGTTAATAATTAAGCAAAGCCAAGTTGAATTATTTCTACTGCACTGCACTGTTAAAAATCGTGTAGATTGAGTTTTGATTTCCAGGAACACTGATTTACTTATAAATCACCTGTTTGATGATTGATTAACGTAAAGTTTTACAATTCAATACATGCAGATAGTTTATTCTGAGTTATTTACACTCGAAGGAAACACTAGAGAACCTTCGTACAAAACTTATCACTGGAATTTGTACGAGTTTACAATGTCATAAGAGTATTTATTCTTAAACTGGAAAGTGTAATATTCACTATCACTAATCTCGTATACCGTTAATCCTATTGCAATCCTTCATTCCTTTGGCCACAGCAAATTAAAACTAATTGGGTTGTTTATGTTGAACTTAGACAGGTGACCACGTCGGCCATTTTGTCCCCAGCAGGAAGCGTGACCGACCAAAATCAGCTGGCCGTAGTTGCATCGACCCGGACGATCGACCCATTGGGACTACAAAGAAAACCAGTGGCGGCGGGATTTATTTAATTAACAATAATTATTTAGAATTACCAATTTAATTACCTTATACATTTTATGTACCTATCACATGTTAATAAAATTTATTTTTCCAAGCACGTATAATTGAATTCTGGACAACTCCAGAGACTACCTAGGTTAACAATTTTTGGAGCGTTCGCGCCACGCATGAGCAGCGGGGCGCAATGTTACAACACCTCCTGAGGATCGACTTCTGGTAATTAATGCAAGAATGCACCCCTTTTGCCACAGGAAATCGAGTCGCCGACCAAACTATGAGAAATCGATTGTTTGAGGTAGAATTACCTCATACCGCCTCCTGAGATGTCCTGCAAGAACTGTCGCTCAACGAAGACATTGGGTGGAATGGTCAAGACGTAGGCATCAAGAAACGACACCGTGGGATGATACACTGTTTTCGGACGAGTCGAAATATTGTCTCAGCAATGATAGCCGGCGTCAAAGAGTATATGGTAGTGCCAGACATCGTACCTTACCTCGGTATGCCCAACCAGTTTTTGCCTTAAGTGGTGGTGGTCTTATCGTATGGGCTGGAATTTCTTTAGGGTGGCGTAGTGACCTCCATATCTTTAATGGTACACTCACAGGTCAACTTTATGCCCAAGAGATCGTTATGGACCATGTTCTGACGCTGTTGGACGGGAATATTTTGTTTTTGTTGACGACTAGGCAAGGCCGCATCGTGCTCGGGTTGTTTTAGAGGTGCTTCGAGATGAGGAAATAAACCATCTTGCTCTTTTTCCGCTATCTCCAGGCCTCAACCCCATCGAGCATGCATGGGACCTTCTGCAAAGATAGCTGGATCATCATAATCCAAGGCCTACTACTGTACAACAGCTGAGGGATGTATTGCCGGTACTGTGGCATCAAATTCCACAAAAACATATTGATAATTGCATTGAGAGTATGCCAGCCAGGTGCAGAGCAGTTATTAGTGCCCGTGGAAGTGCCACGCGATATTAGAATTTAATAAATTTAAGTTACATGGAAGGAGACAATAACGATTTTCATTACAATATTGTTAAATTTCTTCTTTAAACGTACCCTTGTTGTATTTTTCATATTCATTGCTAAAAAGACGTTTTACTTTGTTGTTTTGGTAGTTTTTTATTATAACTGCAAGTGGTGTTGCCGTTAAGTCTCTTACACTGCAATATCCCTATTCATTTTTCAGTAGTTTATTACAGCATCTTTTTAAATGTACATGTAGCGATTTCTAGGATATAAACGCGGTTACAAAAACGTACATAAGCGACATATTATTTGTCACAATGTCTGAAGGAGTTGGTGCTCCATCCATCCAATCCATCCTTACATGAATTTACTGCTTTACTTTCAAGACACTCTGTATAAATATGTACTTCGATTTAAAACCATCAGAATCGTCGAACCCCTACGTTGAATCTATACTTATTCGGTTGTAATCATGTTCACAATATTTTCTATACATGTGCAATATAGCTCCAATAATGTACAAAAAATGGCGAATACCTAATATTTTTTATAATTCTTGAAAATCTCTTAATGTTTTCGTATTGGTACAGCGATATTATCGGAACTTCATGTATTCCTATCTTTTTAATGATGTGCATTTAGCAACACAAAGTGTTTCTAATTTAGGTAAGTCTGCAAGCTGCTAATGGGCTGTCTATTATTGAGATAACTGATTTCTCATTCTGCTAGCAGAATAATTTTCATTGATCATTTTATGTACTAACGTTTGCCTGTGAATTCCCTGCAGCAGTTACTTGCAGTCAATTCTTTATTCTATGCTAAAATTCCCTCTTAAACTAAAATCCGTTATATCATTACTTGATAGGGGACAATTTAAAATAGAACTTCGAGTTTAGCTCCAAGACCAATGGCATTTCGTCAGAACTACTTCTTGTCGAATTAAGGATGTTTAGATTTGTTTATTGATTTGAACTTATCTTTTGTACCGCATTCGTTTATGACCCAAAGACTTTTATTCCTCTAATGTGAATGTACCGTGAGTTCAAAAAGTAATTACATAACGGTTGGCCATGGAATAATAAAATAATGTCTAATGCAAACTTTATATACCAATTGACGTTTAGGCACAGCCTTTCTAGCGCCTACTATCGCAAGCGCCAGTACCTAACCGGCAGTGTTATGTTAGGTTAAGTTGCATAATAAATGTAAATAAATCAATTTTTGAAGAAATGAGTTCTATTATTTTAATTTAGACGATAACAGTAACAACTAAATTACTACACTATTAAACAAATCATAACAAGTAGGTAATCATTAAAATTGGAGATTATAATTTTTTTATTTCACAAGTATAAAAATATAAACATAAAAAACTAAAGAAGCTCTTCAAAATGACCACCGTTTTCTTGCAGACACAAATTTACTCGTCTTTTCATACTACTAAAAGCATTTATAAGAATTTGAGGAGTTATATTGGCACACTGTTCCGTAATTCTGTTTTGCAGTTCCTCGAAATTGTTAGTAGGGGTATTGTATACATTATTTTTCAGATAAGGGAATATAAAGTAATCTAAAATAGTCAAGCCTGGTGATCTAGGTGGAAATTCTGCATTTTAACGTAAACTAATTATTCAATCGTCAAAAAATTCACGAAGGTAATTAAGGGTCCCTTGAGCGGTGTGGGACGTCGCGCCATCCTGTTGGAAGTAGCCTTGTTGGAGCTCATCCTCATGAAGCTGATTAATAAATTCACGTTCAATATTCCGGTAGCAGTAACAGTTTCGTGGAAAAATATGGGTCCGATAATAAGTCTTCGAGACACAGCAATCCAAACACTAACTTATCACGGGTGAAGGGGAGATTCGAAAAGTATGCGGATTTGCAGCACTCCATAATCTAATATTTTGTGAGTTTATATAACCCGAAAGAGTGAACCAGGCCTCGTCGGAAAAAAACGTTAAATTTAGCAATCCGTCGTAGTTCATTAAATTTTGTTGGAACCACTGACAATACAAAATCCTCATTGTGATCTGCTGGCAGCAACTCATGTAAAGCAAGAATTTTTTATGGGAACAGCATTAAATCTTTTTTGACAATAGTATGGCAAATTACTAACGATAAACCAGTCTCTTGCGAAAGTGTACGTAGTGATGTAGTGGGTTGCTCGTTCAAACATTGACGAACATCATCAACTGTATTTTGAGTACGAACTCTTGGCCTTCCAGCTCTATCTCTATGAGTAATGCTCCCTGTATCTCGGAATACATCAACACATCTTCTAACTGCGCTGTAAAAATCTCCTTCAAGGACAACAATATCTGGAAATTGTTGCTGAAATTCCTCTAAACGTGGCACGCACTGTAAATTCATTCGCCATTCTCTCGAACACCATTTCGAAAGTATGATTCAATCATAAATGTTTTGTGTTCTATTGTAAAAACCATAATAATTGTAACTTAATTGAATTTTCAATATAAACTTATGACAACAACAACAGTGATGACAGTTAATGAACTTTAAAGCTTGCTGTTGACATTGCTTTTATTTTCCATGGCCAACCCTTATGTAATTACTTTTTGAACTCACGGTACTTGTAATAGAAACCATTATAATTATTACAATCAAAGTAATAGGGTATATCAAACATGAAACACTTTACATTTGTTTACTTTAGAAATATGAGTCATAGACTGTTAAATATTAAAGACTACATACGTATGCAGTTCCATCGACCTTGAACAGGACACAGTCAAGAACGCCATGGTTGTGAAATTGATTAATATTATTATACTGTAGTTTAACGATAATTGAACTGTAAATATTTCGAAGCACAGGCTATTACTTACAAACCAAACCATCGTATATAAGTAATACCGTAATTGTAACTTTGTTGGTTCGCCAAGTTAGAAAACTCCGATAAAATGCAAATAATACAAACGTGACTATATGTGATTACGCGATAAAAATTTACTTGCGGAAGTTCATACGCAAACATTAAACAGCAAAATGAAACAAGCATTCGTTCTCACAAATCGAATGTTTCCACAACGCTGAACAACCATGTTTCTCAATGTATTGCTTGCAACTATTATCGAAAATTATTTTCAAAATTCTAGGTGCGTGTTTATATTTTCAGAAAATTTGAATAATCTTTCATACAAAGGAAACACGCCAATAGTAAATATAAACATTGTTAATAAAAGCATTGATGAAAGTGCAGTTTTTCAAAGTTATGGATGTCAAGAAATTATTATACAACATCAAAACTCTGCGGCAGTTCTCAGCGAAATAGAGGCAAAAATTAAATTGCACAGAGACAGATACAATTTTAGGAAATACCTGATTGTACCAACATTACAATCGTCAGAAGATTTAACGCACCTGTTTGATTTACCAGAATTGGAATATATTGTGGACTTTCTCGTTATAATTCCCATAAAAAATAAATTTACCACAGATTGTGAATCAAAATTCAAAATAATTTGTAAACAACAGGAAGTTTATAAGCTGATAACTCACAAATATGTCGGTGTAAATGATTGCGAAAAACCTGAAATTTTGGATTACTGGTTCTCTAAAAATCAAAGTTTTTTGTATGGAAATGACTTATATCCCGATAAAATATCTAACCAGCAAGGTAGAGTTCTGAAATGTGCAACTTTTAATTATAATCCGTATAGTATTATGGGTAAGTTTAATGTTGATTAATAATTTAATCTAAATTAATCCTGCTCTTCTGTTTCCGTTTATTTAACTATTTAACATTAACAATAACATTCGCTATAAAAATGTAGTTCTTGAAGATTTTGTGAGGGCATTGCAATGAATTTATTGTGTGAACATAATGATTGTTCTTTTTGCACATTATTTGATTTACACGTACAAGGTGGCTACTTTCTCATTTCACACTATTTCATCTAGAATAGACCTAATCAAAAACATTTTTGGATAAAACGGCGATTAGAGCTTGGATTCAATCTCCAGCGTTACCACGCAGCGTATAAAAATCTTGTGCTGCAAGCCACAACACACAATTCCCGATCTGTTTGGCAAAAACTTTTTGTGGGATTTTTGTCATTCGGATTCGATATTAAACGGTGGGTCCCCGTACATCTATATTAGCGCTGAGAAGAAACACGTGACAGAGAGGAGGCCAGTGCGCTGTAGTGGGACGAAAAGATTGATAAAGACCTATACTTTTTGCCATAAATTAAAAGTGTTACACAGAATGTAAACTATATTTTTATTTGGCCTGCTAACTCCAGTATTAAATCGTACAATATTAAATTGTTTTTGTACGGGGTTTCATTCGAGACATGGTGCCCTAAATTGTAGTGAGACGAAAAACTGCTATATTGTTTGTAATAAATTAAAAGTGTTACACATAATGTAAACTCTATTTTTATTTTTGTTTCAAAAATAAGGTTACGGCAGCAAAACGATTCATTAGAGCAGTTAGCCGTGAAATTGGCCAGCTAAGTCCAGTATTAGATCGTACAATATTTAATTGTTTTTACGAGGTTTTATTCGAGACATGGTGCTCTAAACTGTAGTGAGACGAAAAGACTACTAACGACGTATATTTTTTGCAATAAATTAAAAGTGTTAAACGGAATAAAACTGTATTTTTTTTTGTTTCAAAAATAAGATTACGAGGGCAAAGCGATTAATTAGTCCAGTTAGACGTGAATCTGGCCAGCTATGTCCAGTATTAGATTCTACAATATTAAATTGTTTTTGTACGAGGTTTTCTTCGAGACACGATGCACTAAATTAAGTCTAATGCGATTGGCAGCTCGACAAACAATTGTGACCTTAAATGTGCACAGAAAATTAATATAGATGAGTAAACTGATTTTTCTTATGTAAAGGGTTTGTATAAAACAAGAAACTTACACCTGGCGATGTTCTTCGTAAAATTCTTAGTCGAAAATCTTAATACTAAAATGTTGTACCATGATTCCTCTTCTGAGGGACCATTTAAAAGAAACATACATTTGTCAACGCTGCACCCAAACAGGTGTTGTTACTATGCAAGCTAACTAACTACTTACAATAATAATCTACTAATAACAATCGATCGAATTGAAAGCCGTCTGCTTGTAGCCATAATTCCAATCTTCGTGGTATCGTTTGCATTACCCACTCCAGTATTTCTGGTATAATTTTTAATACTGCCGCATTACTTCTGTTTCCAACTTCGTCAGCGTTTGGTGGAGGCGTAGCATAAACTTTTTCTTTAATAAAGCCCCAACTAAAAATGTCCAAACGATTGAAATCGGGTGATCTCGCAGACCGCCGCGACTTTTACATTTGGGAAGTGTTTCTCCAACCGCTCTCTTACATTACGGGCAAAATGAGCAGGAGCTCCATCATGCATGTATATCATATTAGGTAGTATGTTCAATGAAATCTCATAAATTACCTGAACATTAAGGTATTCATCGGCATTATGACGATTTGGTAGGTAAATTGGTCCAACAACCCTGTGGTTTATTATACCCAGTCTTACATTAACGAAAAACCTTCTTTGGTAACCATATTCACGAAATACGTGTGGAGATTCCTCAGCCCGATGGTGAGTACCTATTATGCATATTAAACACGCCATCTCTGTTAAACATCTACTCATCGCTTCAAATAATGCGTCTTAAGAAGTCACTATTATCACGAATTCAATTTAAAATCGTGTTGGAAAAGTTCAGTTCGGATATGTTATGATTTTCATAGAAACTGAACTTTGCAGACATAATATGGATAAAGAAGGCTTTCTCGTGGGACCAAATATACGATCTTCTTACTTGGGATATTTAGTGTTGCAGCTAACTGCCGGGTATTCACAGAGGGATTTTCGTGTGGTGCGGTTGAAATTTCCTCCTCCAGTTGTATTTTACGCCTTTGCCTTAATCGACTAGAATTCGCATTTCTTTTGACAAATGAACCAGTTTCACGCATACGTTGGTCGAGCTTTCGATATACATTTCCTCTAGGGTGCCTCCGGTTTAAAAAATGTGCCCGGTATTCTTGTTCTGCCATGTTGCATTTTCATTCCAGAAACCGTATACCATTATAAAGTTCATTATAAGTAAACAAAATAAGTGAATGAAATAAGATAACAAAGAACCACAGAAACACAAGAACTAATAAAAGCTATACAAATAATCAGAGATAATACAAAATTAAATCAAGCAAATTAAATTAATTTGATTTTGTAATGTCCAAATTTGAAAATACCATGGGGGGACTACTTATTGTTCTACAATGTTGCAAAATGTATTTTTTAAGTAAATACGTTAATAAAGAAATGTTATACACAAAGTTTTGAGACACAAGGACCACATCTACGGAAAATGGCGCTTTTTCTATTAATAGATAACGATTAATAACGCATATTAAAAGATATCCAAACTTTTGGACACCTCGTGCAGACGCGGGAAACATGGTGCAACATTTTAATATTAGGATTTCCGACATTTCTACACCCTTTATAACGTATTTCCCAATAGTACTTTTGTTTTTTACAACGACCAAAGAATGTTTTTGTCATTGCGATTATATTTTAAAGCAAAATTTAAGATAAAAATACTATTGCATTCAGAATTTTGCGAACTGTTAACTTATTGCAACAAACATATGGTGCTTCATTAAAAAAATATCTCTGCGTACGCTGCTACTTTGCTTTTCTGTTAACAATTTTTTGGATCGAGGAGTTGCACGTAGCACGGAAAACTACTTCAAATAGTGGAAAATGTTCAAAAACACCATTCAGGAAATATTTAGTGTAAAATGAATATAAACAATCTAGCGTGCTTTTATCTAAGAATCTGTTTATTACTACTAGTACATATCGAGCGCAACATGTCAACCTCGACAGATCCGCACACTCTCTAGAAATTGAACGACGTTCCATTTATGTATTTTCTTCCACCAACTATTGTATAATAAGGTATTCTTATCATCACTTTGGAAAACACGTCCTGTTGTGCAATTTTTTTTGAAGCTGAGCTGATGGAAGCAATCAACGATGGCATCTATGTATCAAAAATAGACAAACAGGGAAAGTGAAAATGCTGATGATGATTCTGAAAATATTACACAGTCAGTTACTATTCCCCAATCTAAACAAGCAAAAGATGGAACGATAGAATGAATTCTGGTCTTCTGGGAATGTTATAAGAAATTCTCCAGATGTAACAAGGTATAATACATGAAAAATTTCCATTCGAGATATTTTCAATTCTACAACTGAGTCTGTATACAAGGTGTCCTGAAAGTAAAGGAACTAAACTACAGCTATATAAGGTCAAATAGAACCGATCACTCCAAACATATGTTAGTAGAGAAGGGCTTACTAAGAAGTTACGGAGCCTTAAAGAAGAAACAAATATTTTTAGCATTAGATATATTTCAAAGGCAACATGTCGGATCAAGCTAAAAACTGGTACACGCCAACTTCCGTGGAAGCCGAACATTCTCAACGTAATAAGTATTACTGCCTACTGTAGTGCGCGCTGTGAACAAATTGTTTTCGTATATCTCTTATCATAATTGTTTGCTTATTAGCATTTTCTTCTTTTGGGTAAAGCTTATGATACAGAAGTTATTTTTACATAAAAATGGTGTACTTGTTTAATGTGGATAAAATTTACCGTTCTCAAGAAAAACGCCATAGTAATTATACGCTATAGAATTTCGACACTGTAAGGATCGTACTGCATGGAAATCATATGTTGCACACATCACAAAGTGTTTATCATCCGACAAATTTAGATAATTAGACAGTATAATACGATGTTTAGAGTACCTATCAAATGATTATTATTTACTCAATAAATTTTTCAAATTTAATATATTTTATTATGTGCTAAATATTTTTCATGTACTATTTCCTAACGATTGAATGAAAGATAAATATCCTAAATTTGTAAAGAACAGCAAAGTTAATAATTTCAATATCAATATTTACTTTATAATCATATACAACTGAAGTTATGCACTATTTCCAGAAACATCATTGACTGCCGTTGCCGGTTCTGAAAACAGTATTGCGCGCGAATATGCTATACGTCTTAATATGACCCTTCAATATATTACAGACGACAATGAATGGGGGATCATATATGAGAACTGGACTGGCAACGGGATCTTAGGAATTTTAGCATCTGGCAAAGCCGATATTGGTTACGGTAAGTATTTAATAAATTAAGAAAACTAACAACATATTTCAAAATAATATTTTAGGGGCTTTATATTCTTGGGAACACGAATTTTCTTTCTTGGATTTTTCCAAACCAACGGTACGAACAGGAATAACTTGTCTTGTACCGGCTCCACGGTACATTTTATGAAATAAACAAGGTTCAATTAGATATCCTTTCTTAAATTGATTCTAGATTAACCGCAGGATGGCTGACACCACTCTTTCCATTTTCTACAGCAATGTGGATTGGTACCGGAATTTCTTTTGTTGCCATTTATCTGACTAATTTAATTTTAACTCTTATCATATCGAAACAACATTTACAAAGGTACGTTAATAGTAAGCTTTTTATTGCAGTATTTTAAAATAGGCTGAAACACCTAACTTCCAATCTTCCCTATTTTGCCTCTCTGACTCCGGGCTCATCTTCTTCAAGATTACTGTCAGCCATGGGCCGTAGCTTGTCTTACTCCGTCATTCCATAACCTCTGTGCTCTTCAACATTTCCTCTTTCCTGGAGGGGGGGGGGTGCATTTCAAACATTTTTAGGCCCTTCGCATTCTGGCATTCTAAGTAGGTGTCCGAATCACGTTAGGTTTCTTTTCTCTATTCCCTGTTGTATCGTTATATTAGCTTACTTTTGGATTCTTATTGTTCGTGTGATCCATTCTATAGATACTCTGGCACTCCAGCGCAAATAATCCATACCTACCACTTCAAGCTTTCGTTTCATTTCGGTAGTCAGACGCCGCACCTAACATCCATACGAAAACACAGATTCCCCCATTGTCCCTCCAATTCTCTCGTTATTTGCTGATGAAATCTGATTGTCCCACCACAAGAAATATACATTTTCTATTATTTTTCTGCCTTGTTAGATTCTGTGTCTGATTTCTAATGTGCCAAGTCGCTGATTGTTAATTGTCGCTCCCAAATATTTAAATTCTTTTACCTGTTCTAGTTGCATGCCGCCACGAATATACAGATCGGAATTCCGAAATACTCAGTTTTCCTTAAACTAATTTACAGACTCCACTGCACATAATTTTTGAGTAATTTGCTCATAATGAACTCCATATCACAAGAGGCCTGGACCATCACCACTTGATTGTCTGCAAAACTCAACATAAATAAGCTGTGTTTATTTATTGGGACACCCATTCCTCCGCAACTTCTCTTTCAATTTTTTAATATCGTGTCTACATTTAGGTTAAACCACATGAGACACAGACTACAGTTTTGCCTAATTTATAAGATGCGTTGTCTCTATAAAGTTCCTTTAGTATTTTTTAGTCGGATATCCGTATTCATTATTTGCAGTATTTGCTGCAGCAAAATCATAAGCTATAGTCTACAAAACCTAAATGTATGTCCTCTCGTGGTACAATTTTCTTTTCTAGTAACTGAGGTATAGTGAAAACCTTATCAACACATGCTCTCCTGGTAGTGAAACCGATTTGATCTGTTTCAATTGCGTTTCCTATATATACTAATAGCTTATTTTACATGATTTTTTTAAATAATGTGCTCGTAACATCCAATCTAGAAGCAGCCATGATAGAATTTGGGATCACCGAAAAATTAGTTAACTTTACCAAAATGAGAATCACACAAACAAAAAACAGAGTGAAGTACCAGGGAAAACTTACGCAACAGTTTGAAGTTCGAAAGGGGCTCCGACAGGGAGATCCACTTGCCACTACACTTTTCAACCTAGGACTAGAGAAATGTATAAGAAAGATAGATATCAACCCAGGACGAAATATATATAGTAGGACCTGCCAATATATGGCTTATGCAGATGATGTGATCATCTTAGCAAGAAACGAACAGGCACTCAAAACGGCATATTGTGAACTAGAAATAGAAGCAAAAAAAGCCGGGTAAATTAAATATATGCTCCTGAATAGAGAGGTCAGAAGAGAACCGAGAAATATACATATAAACAGCCACACGTTCGAGGAAGTACTGCAATTCAAAAAGCACAATTATTACAAGAGAAAATGACACAAGCGCAGAAATTAAAACTAGAATTACAAATGTAAACAGAAGCTACTACGCGTTACAAAAAATATTTCAATCAAGAAACGTGTCCCGTAATGTGAAAAGAAGAATAGGTATATAAGACCATAATTAAGCCAATAGTAACCTACTCAAGTGAAACATGGGTACTGAAAACGAAAGATGAGAAAACCCTAAATCTATTTGAAAGAAAAATCCTCCGAAAAATATACGGCCCTGTTTTAGAAAAGGGAGAATGGCGGGTTGGAGTGAACCACGAACTGACCAACTTGTACGAAGACCCAGATATCGTCGCCACAGTTAAAGCACAGAGGCTGAAGTGGTTAGGACACGTCGTAAGGATGACAAATGATAAAGGACCCATGGCGGCGTACTCCAAGAAATCGGAGAGAGCGCGAAACCGTGGCAGACCACGGAAAAGATGGGAGGACGACGTAGAAGACGATCTAAAGGAAATAGTGGTAAAGAGATGGAGGAGGAAAGAAAGTAGTAAAGCAGTCCTACACGGACCGTAGAGCCATACGGGAGAGAGATGATTAGCTGCATCGTACTTTTTGTTTTTGGATTTACCGTTGGTTACATATGGGCACAATTGTCAACAGACGATAAGTGATTCCACAATTTACTCTTAATTCTATTATAGACTAAACTTAGATTATTGCATTAATACGAAATAGTGCAAAATTAATGTTTCCTGCATTGATAGCCGTTCCCAAGCATATGGATGCATATTTTTATGGAAGAAATATCTGTTCATAATCTTTAGCTTTGTTTATTTGCATAATTTTATGACCGAGTCATTCACCACTGTTTCGCCGTTTCTCCTTACCACTTCATCGTCTATTCGGACTTCTACCCTAGCACTAAAGCCTCCGACGACTATAATCTGCTGGTAATTTTCGATGTCATCTGTAACTTCCATGAGATCTTGATAGTACTTATTTTTCTTTCCCTGGTAGGAGTCATTGGTAAGATTATAAACTCCGATTATGTTAATCTTATATGCATATAACGACATTATCAATGATATTCTTGCAGAAGTGCATTTAAAATATTCTAAATACCTTTCGAAGCCCTTTTTGACCAATATATGCACACCTGCTTTAGTCCTCTCTGATTTATGTACAAAGACCAAAGCTACACATAATTCTCTATTTGTCCCTACAGTACAGACAGTACAACTATGTCTATACTAAGCTTGTGCAATTCATTTACTACTTCTCATGGATTATTTTCAAACATTCCACGTATCCAGATTAATTTTTAGCCAATATCTAAGGCTGATCTGTGGTGCAAGGAGCAATCATAGTGTTCTATGATAAGCTGCTAAACTAGTTCCGCTATCCCCAACTTGGAGTTAGGTTTTGCTGTAAAATTATTTCCCGTAGTCGAAGAGTAACGGTTTTAAGATACTAAAAATTCATATTTCACCCCTTCCCGTTGGCTACAGTTTATTACAACTTTAATCAAAGAGTAGTGCGAGCACGTGGGGCTAGAATTTCATGGTAGAGCTGCTAATAGTGATCATCGCAGAAACATATCTTCAGATTTACAGGCTAGGCTTATTTAGGACTAGCACCTCCTTCGATACCTTAACTTATCCTTACCTCTCGGCAAGATAGCTATGCAATGTAATAATTATATTTAATAAGAAAGATAAGCATTAACATTTGCACAGTTTAAGAAGTTACCCATAAATGCAACTTAATCAACAGTCCTCAATAATTCATCGCCGCCGTCGTCGTCGCCTTTCACGGTATAGGTCTTCAACATGTTCCGTCTCGCCATCGTTTCCTCGGTCTTCCTAGACTTCTTCTTTCTTGTGGGTTGTAATAATAATATTAATTCGAACAGAAAATATTTAACAATATAAATAGAAGAGCATTTGATGTAAAAATACGTCAAACCGCTTTCTGAATTCTTCTATCAGTTATAATTTGTCCTTTTTCCTTGTCCTATTATTTCATTAAATACCCTAGCATTGTATTTGAATTGATTGAAATCGTAAAACTGTTTCTGTCTTCCTTCTCTTCATGGTTGATGAACTAAGTTTAATGAAAGTTGATCTTCCTATGCTCATCAAACTGAACTGGGTATCGTTTGCATAAAATTATTGTTAATAATTTAGGTACAATATGTCTTCTGTCGTTACGTATAACGTTTAATTAGCAGTAAGAGAATGTGATAATTAAAGCCTGCTCTAATTTTTCTTTTCAACCGCACGATATTACCACATCTACACTATGCTGCAAACTATATAATAATAAGAGTATTGTTTTTAGGAAACGTACAAATCACCAAGCCGCAACTATCAATTATAAAAATATTCTTAAAGACTCGTTCTCAAGCGTGGTTAGAATATTTTTGGCACAGTCGGTGCGATTTGATAATAATGCAACGAAGGAAGCACTTCGTTACATGTTCTTGATTTTCCTATTTAGTTTACTATTAACTTCTATCTACAGTAGTGGTCTCGCAAGCATTATGACAATTCCAAGGTAAGCACGAATAAAAATCTCTTGAAACATTATTTACGATTTAAACAAACGTATTAGATATGCAGGCATCATTGAAACAGTATCAGATCTAGCTAATAGTGATATACGCTGGGGTGCAACACAGGACGCTTGGACTTTTTCACTTCTTGCCGAAGAAAGGGTAATTATAAAATTTATAGGGCTTATGCACAGCCAGCAAACGTATATACATATATTTAGTTTTATATTATGAAGTTTCTTGTTTGTGCATCATTACAAGACGTTGATTGTCCGCTTTTACTAGAAACGGTGATTGGCATTTTTAATTCCTCACCCAATACAGTCAATTTAGTAATTTTTTATGGCTTCAACTGTAGACAGTATTACTATTGATGTCATTTCAAAAATCAACATATCGATGTGTTCCCAAAGATCATTATAAAACCAGATGTCGATTTTCTGGTTTTATTTTCTACAGTAAAACCGGAATTACTGTAGCCTATTACCTGCGCTCCCTCTAAATCTGTATTAAATTGTAGCCCATAGTTTTGTATTCCCTTTAGATATCTGCCTGCATGTGCGTTTGATCATTTCTAAATGATTTTTTAATAGATTTTTCATAAATCTACTTAGGAATTTTACTGCTAAAGCGATGTCTAGCCGGTTTACTGATTCTTAGAAAGCATTTGTTAGTATATCGTTTTGAGTTTTCTAGATATTTGATTGCTCCAGGAGTAGAAGTTGCTTTATATTCTTTCATACTGAACCTTTCTTAGTATCTTTTCTACATATATACTGAAGTAGTTCTGAAGTTCCTCTTACTTGCTATCGAAACTTCTTTCTAGATGTTACAATAGTTTTTCACTCGCATCTTTAATGTTTAATGCAATTAAACCATCGTCCAGACATATAACAAAGGTAAGCTTTGTTTCAGTGTGTTCGAAGTGTCTTTTGATTATTTTAAGCATTCATATTCCAAATTTTTGGAACTGTTTCAATACCATAACTCAATACCAACTGCTTCTGTGCCGTCTTACAGCCCAGAAGGTTACATCATATAAATCTCCTCTTGAAAATGCTCATTTAGAAATGCAGTGTTAACATCATATTGTACAAACTCAATTCTGTATGCAGCTGCAATACAAATTATCCGTGTAATTGACTTGGCCATCGGACTGCAAGCTTTCGCCGCTAATGAAGCTTTGTATAGATTGTTTGATTTTAATTTGAATGCCTACTTACCATTTATTGTCGTTTTGCATTCAGGGCATCAAACTCTTTGTCCATTGCTTCCTTCCATTTTCTGTCTTGCATCGCTTCCGTGTAGTCTGTATCCAATGTTACCATGGCAAAATCATCTAATCGAACCGGTTATTTAATTTTGCTTCTGTCTCTCAGTATTGTCCAACTGCTTACTTTATTCTTGTTCAACTTGTCTCGTCGTTTGTACTTCATCCCATTTTTTAAGTTTTTTCCTTGGTATGTTGCTTGTTGTCAAAGTACAGCTCAAAAGAAGTTTTATCAGTTATTGAACTTTTGCCATTTCGATTAAGCACCTAAATGACTTTGTTCGCTGCTTCTGTCCATAGTTTCTTTTCTGCTACCGTTCTGTTTGCTCTTTCAACAGAATCATTCTGTTATGGTGTATATGCACATGTTAACTGTTCAAATCTATCACCTATTGATTTTTGAAGTCCTCTAACTTTCTAAACACTTCATCCTGAACTATTTTAAAACGAGAATAGTCATCCTTTAGCAGAAGATTGTATTTTATAGCACCTGTAGTGTATCTGATATATTATCCACAGGGCCACATAGATCAGTGTCAATTAAAAATGATTGTAGATGTTGTTTCCCAAAGAAATATAATTCATCTGAAACTCTCCTTTACTAGCAACATTGAATCTATCATTATACAGAGTTTTATTGTAATATGTTATATTCAGATATACTAGTTTTGATGCCACTCTTCTAATATAAATGACTTTTTTTATTTGTATACATTCAATTAGTTTTCCATTTTTCCACCAAACATAACTTCTCTGTTTTTCTTTAAAATTCTACCTTTGCCTTGTTTGGTTATTAGTACATAACCTTTATCTGTGATCTGACTTGTAGAGAATAAATTACATTTTAATTTTGGTACATACAAAACATTTTTAATAACACAATTATCACATTCATCATTTTTTAAGAACTTTTATAAAAATGGCAACTCGTCCAACAGCTTGTAATTTTGTTCCATTAGCAATGGTTATTTGTTTGTTAACGTCTACTATGACTATAATGGCACTTGTATAAATCTCAATTTTGTGTACAGGGTAGTAGAGCACAGGCTTAATTATTACCTAGGAAGCACGTTCATAGAGTCTTGATAATGTCTCTCAGGCGACCTGATAATTATGTCTCCTTGTTATATTGTACTATATGTACGATTTGGCCTTTAATATACCTTCGGTCACTTCGACCCTTAATAGTTCTTTTATAACTTATGAGCGCTTGCTTATTTTAGAGACGTTGCAGGCTGTTTGCTGTTGCTCCCTTGTTGCGGTAGGTATCGTAACACCATAAACGGCACATTTGGTCTTCAGCCTTACCAATCTTGAACTGATTGAATTTTAGTGACGTGTGGCCTGTAAAAATGCCAGTGGTCAAGGCCGTCTTAACATATTCAGTCGCGCTGAACTAAAAAGATTTGACACCGTACTCTCATTGGATTGAGCAATAAAAAGTAAAGTGCCTATGGGCAATGTTTGTGGGGATACCCGAAGGCTCGGTTTTGCACCCGGCTGCCACTTTAACCCTGTTTAAGGTAGTTAGTGCTGTGGCGCACTAACCCAGGGGGACCTACTAAAACGCATTTAACCCAGTGGTTGAGAGACAAAGCGATTTTTGCTTTCTTTAGCGAAATAGTTATGAACTGTTTTGCCAGGCGTTGCCCTGGTGTGTTTTCGCACTGAAAGGATTTCATTTCTTCTTCTCATTACCTAATCTCATGTTTTGTGTGGCTTTTCTGTATACTAGCACAACAGTCAGGTCAGGTAAGGCGTTATTGTTGCAAGTTTGTCGACCTTTTCGTTACCTAGTATAGTCTCGTGCCCTGGAACCTACCATTAAGTTATGTGGGTATTATTACCCAGTTATTTGAGGGTACTCTTACGCAAGCTTAAATTTACATATCTTTAAAACCTTTATTGCTGCTTAGCTGTATATGAAACTGTCCACTGTTGCACCTTTATAACCTGTACTGAGGTTTATTCTTGTGTAGAGGTTTATTGCATAAACCTCAGCTTCGAAGATGGTAGTTTTGGCACCAAGGGGTTCTAAAATTTGGCTACCGGGACCATAAATACCTGCTGCAGTGCCCCCCTTCCATCTTTGAACCATTCGTATACCATTAGAAAGATCTCATCTTAAAGAAATATCTCCTTACTCAAACATGTTTTCCAAAATTCTTACTTAACTTTAAAATGTAACATGAATTAAAAATACATCGGCACAGTAAGATTCGAAAAAATCTAAGGGTGGATAAGAAAGTCAGGCATGTTTCAGAGTGTTTTCAAAAATCAGTTAGTTGTGTTGCCTATAATCGTAGAAATCTCTTAAAAGTTAAAGGACTCAGACTTTTATTCAAATACTTGAGATGTCATAGAAAAATCTGTTGAGATGCAGTATGTGAAAGCCTGGTTACATCCTTGCTAGAATGCGGCATTTCGAGAAAATGAACCGGGTTTCTGAATTCAAATATGTTTTATTCACGCATGAACACAGACGTGAAACACAACAGGTATGATTTTACTAAACTATTGCAGCCTGAGTATATAACAATTGTGGAAAAATTTATCGCGGCAGCCCAAGAAGATTTGATAGAATGGGCTGAAACAAACCGCTTTGCATTTGGAATCGAACGACTACCTTCCGGTAAGTATGATTCCCTTGAATTGTGAACAGCTATATTTTTTAAATCTTAGGCCAGTATGCTATCGGAAGTTATATAAACCAAGATGTTGTACAGACATTACGATTAATGCATGAAGATTTATATTGGGAATACTGTATTATTATGCTACGTAAAAGCTCACCTTTGCTAAATTCTCTCGACAAATTTCTGTTACTCACAACTGAAGCTGGATTAATTTACTTTTGGGAAATGCAGGTAGGTATTTTCATTTTTGTAGAGGTTTATTATTTTCAAAATAAATTGCAAGGCAGCTCAAACTCACATGGATCTAAGAGTACAAAATATTGTAAAATACTATGCCACTGCTGGAGAGGAGAAACAGAATAATATAGTGAAGCTTAAGTTTGTTCACGTAGAAGGAGCTTTTGGAATTTTAGTAATAGGCTGTGTTACAGCAACTCTAAGTTTCCTCGTCGAACTGCTACATTATAACTGTAAAAACAGGAAGCGTAGAGTTACCGAATAGTGTACTTTCTTAATTTTTATTAAATTAAATTAATTAGACACAAATGTATAAACATATCTACAGATAAATGCATACAGTTACCTACTATAGCTATGTAACTTTTTTTTAGAATTAGTATTATAAAGTGGAATGTACTATTACATAGTAAATTAAAGAGTATTTAATAATAGCGATGTTACTTAATATTTTATTTTACACACATTAATCAATTAACCGATTTATTGTTTTTCGAAACAATCAATATCTACTACAATAGTTCTGAACAAATGTAAAAGATTTCTCATAGAAAATTAAAGTGCTTCTACTTACATTTTAATTTGTTTCCAGCATTTTAACTGTTCTTGATACAGCCGTCTTCCATATGTACTTACTGAAAGAAAAGGGATCATATAAGAATTTAGATAGAAATTCAAAATTTGAGCACCTTGAAAGCTGCGACCTAGATCTCGTCCATTGAAAACTCATCAACAAAGTCGATTTGCACTATTATTGAGAATAAGTAGGTTATCTACAAAAAAATATATTGTTGTTCAATTTAAAATTAAGCGAAATATCTAAAAGTTGAATAAAAATTATGCTGCTTTTTCGAATACTGACTGATTCTCAATAGTAAGCTACTTGTTAGTTTATATAGAACCTGACAAACTTTTAGAGAGTTACCGATCAAACTTAGAA
>JABXWE010029028.1:0-30098 GCA_014611495.1 Limonius californicus | reverse complement strand
TTGTAAGTCTGTTCGTTACGAGGCAAGGTTTTAGGATAGCACTTGAACAACCGTTTTGAGGAAAATAACTCTACTGTTGAATAAAGATGATATGAACAGTTTCCAGTATGGGAAAGTCCAGGGAGGCAGTCGCGTCCACTTATTTATATAACCCCCTGTATATTTATTTATTTTTGCCATCCCTTAGTTTGTCTCCACATAATATTGCCATACTGTTAGAAAAAATAGACAAAGATCATGTTACAAACATCTTATAGATTAGTTTAGTCTAAAAAAATAAATTAAGAAATATTGAAAATTGCTAGCTTGACGTCCAATCATAAAATCTGACTGAGCCTTCTAGTAGAACACCTTTTGAAATATACCCATACAAAAAATAATGTATATGCTAGTAATAAAGCTTGAAATAGGCTGTATATTAAAAAAATGATCTTACATTCAAGTCTAATTCTTCAGGATATACAACCCGGTAGATGACGTTGGAGGATTTATCACTTGTAGTTTCTTCTTCCACCTTTTCTGATTTAAATTGCAGTGCTTCGGCAATTTGTTGTAAATAGTCCTGACTTAAGTTCTGTGTTGAATGTAACACCTCGCCATCTTTTATTATCTCTATAGGGTTTTCACTTGATCCAAGGGGTTTCATAGCTTCTGTGGAGTTTTCTTTGGAATTGCTGTTACAAACTTCTGCAGTCAAATTTTTTGCAATAGAGGCGACCTCTTTACGATGTCCCGCTACCTTATTTGTGGATCTGACCGAATGTTTAATAGTTTTAGTATTAATTGTTTCAATAGCACTCTTTACTGTGTTGTCGGAGGCCTCAAGGGAATTTGTTGCACCCTTTGATAACATCCCTAAAGCTTTTGCTTCTACTTCCGTCAATTGTACATGTTGAGATTTGTCATTTGTTGCAGAATAAGAATAGATACTTGCATCCTTGTGTTTATTCTTCAAATTTTCACCATTACAAGCCTTTGTAGGAACATTTTTTCTAATGTTGACCATCTTTTTACGATGCTGAACTGCTTTCTTTGAAGCTTTCACAACATGATTAACTGAGATCGCATTGCTAATATCAATGGGAGTCGTTTGAATATGCTCGGTTCCATCCAGAGCTTCTGCTAGAGCTTTACTTGCAATATTATTCGAAGGATCCCTGACAGATATATCACTTGCCAATACTCCTAAAGCTTCTGCCTGTCCTGTTGTTATCTGCAAAACTTGCGATGGTGCACCATTTACCTGCAATAGTGTTGAAGAATAAGGAAGTAAATTTAACTCCAGTTGTTTCTGTTTTTGAATATTCTTCCTGTAAACGTTAATAGGATCCTTCTTAAGACGAACAACCTTTTTACGATGTGAAACAGTTTTATTAGAAACTTTGCTTGAATGTTTAACATGACTAACTTCCATAGAATTTACAAGAACAGTCTCAGTACTCTCAATATTTGTAGCTTTTTCAGTATCATTTAAAAATATGCCGAAAGTTCGGACTCCTTCATCATTTACTTGTAAAACGTTTGATGTATCATCCACCTTCACTGTTGTTGGAGAATAGGTAAGCAAATTTATTCCCGTTTGTTCTTCTTTTGTATTACTATTATCATAAGTATCAACAGTTTTTCTAATATCAACAGCCTTTCTGAGGTGTGTTTTGTTTGGAGGTATTGTTGGTTGTTTCACGATATTAATATTGGTAGCCTCTGCTGAGTTTGTTAAATTTGTGGCAGTTTCAGTAAAATCTGTTGTACTGTCGGTATTGTCTAATGTACCACCCGAGAGTATTCCAAGACTCCTTGCTTCCTCTTCAGTTAACTGTACAATTTGACATGTTCCATCTGCCTAAAATTTCATAGAAAATTAAACAAGATATATTTGGTTTGCAAGGAAAATAATGCTTACTTGTTCTACACTAATGAGATAAGCAACTTCTGAATTCATCCCACTATTAGAATCGGCATGATCAACGAGATTAGTTTTATTATGAATACCATCAGCAAGTTTCATAAAATACCCAGGAGGTGTTTGTATGTCCATGACTACGGAGTTATAACTTAAAATACTATTATTTTACAACAATAACTCACAAAAATGCGACACTTCTAGGTTACGTCGGTAAAATTTTTTAACTGCGCCTATTATCGCTTCGTTCAAATATTCTCTTCTTATCTAATTACTATTAGATCTAATGTCTAAGAATTGTAGTTCTTGGGTTTATGAAGAAGCTCAAAATTATTTTATTTTTACGAATTTTAAAGTGCTATTCCCTTCTTAACTTTTTAGGTTGGTTGCTTGAATAAACGAGATCTAAAACGCAGTTTTCCAAACATTTCATTGCACTCAGGCCATATTTGGCCCATTGTCGAATATGTTATTGGTACACTTTTATATACAAATCTATATTTTGGGGTTGCTCTGTAGCCCCACACTGTTGCCAATCTGCCTGGCCATAATAGCACTGACGAATGTTTTATAGCCTTTCTTTATTGTATCGCTTGTGGGACAGTTCAAGTTTGAGCTTCTGCCGAACCTCGACGACCTCGCCTAAAAATGGGATGTTGCAACTAGGAAAAAAATATCTTGGTAGTTTCTACGCTTGAAGATCAGAGGCAACTCATGACAACAGGAATAGGTGAAGCAGATACTGTGACTGAACATCCCCCGTTGCTTCCAATAAAATTACATGTGGCATATATGTAAATTATGTAATTTACACTCGAGAGTGGCTCAAAGTCGCACTTTCGAAAACTCATTCATGATATATTCTGACTTTGGCCTTTATTGTTGTTAAATTCGAAAGATACAACTTACATTAACTAAAAACTTCAAATAAATTTATGCTAGAACGGAATACTATTGAGACGCTATTTCAGTGCTCGAAAATATATTTTCATAAAAAATTGTAATTATAATAGATGTGCGAATATATATAAATATTCTAGTAATAACCAAATTTTTAAAGAAGAATATCTTAAAACTGGAAACCCAGATACACAGCTCCAATTGCCATTAAGCGAATATTTTACCTATATGAGTTCTGTTTGTTGGATTTACTTTTAATGCGAATTGTTAAAAAGATTCGTATTTAAAAATGTAATTATCACTAGTAAATTATTTTCGTGCACATTTACATTAATTTACAATTTTGACCACGAAAATAAAATCTGCATTAATGTGCAGTGAATTTATTCCAAGTTTTTTGTTAATGTTAAGTATATTGCAGATAATTAAGATAGGGCAAGAATAACAGAATTTTGTATACAGTGTGACAATTTAGAAACTTACAATGGGCTATATATCACAAACGAAAGATGATATCAAAAAATGCTCAAAACCGTTTGTAGGATAGGAAGGGGGAACTAAAATGACATAAAAGAGAACTCAGCCCCATCAACCCCCTAGGCCCCACGTACCCCAACTAAAAAAGTTTAAATAGCAAACCCCTGCTTGTGATACATCATTGAAAAGCCTATAAAAAATGCTGTCCAATGGTAAATCCAGTACAGTTTCATACGAAAAACGAATTGGGCTAGAAATAACAATAAACTTCCTAAAGCTTGTTTTACATTATACTTTTTTTGTCTAGAAACTTTGAATAGATTTAAGTACTAGATCCAACGCTAGATTTGGTTCAACTTGACCATAATGAAAATCGAGCGCATTAGACTTTTGTGCGCAAGCGCCAAGATTATCCTAATTTGTAATTGCCAACTTTCAAAATAAATATATCAATTTGTATGACATAGATATTGTATGATTTGCATAAATTGGTTGTGACAGTAAAGGTGATTGAGGTTAAGTGAGTACAAAATTAATTTTGCTACAAAAAACGAGAAAAAATGAGAGGAATTCTAAACCTTAAGAAAATCTATGATCTCTAAAAATACAAATTAGAAATCCAGAATATGGAGTCAAAATTGGTTGCTGGGACGTGATAATTTAAATTTAGGAGCTTGTTCACTTGTAACTACTGAACTTTGCCTTTGTAGCTTCGTGGCTCCACTTTTTCGCGGCCTGTAGTACCATAATACTTAACAAATCAAAATACTAGTAAAAAATAAATTTTTAACACGCTAAACAATATAAACAACACGTCACTTTTTTAGGTTAGGTTCCGTTAAGTTCGAGTTTACCGATAGCGGTTGGTAGTATCAAATTGAGCTCTACTGCGCAGGTGTGGTATCAAAACTTGAACAAAAAATTGGTCCAGAATTAGTTTTGAAAAAAGTTTAGCTGGTTCTAGTACGAAAACTTGGATGCATTTTTTCTGATTTACTATATTCAAGTTTCTACAAATCCATCTAGTAATGAAACTAGTCGAAGTTTCTAGCCGAAAAAAGTATAATGTAAAACAAGCTTAATACCTACTTACCTAATTCTTTTTTGTTGCTTATAAATTCCAATAATATAACCCGCTTTTCGCTAGATATTACAACTAAATGCAGGGAATTAGTACAGTTTTATACGGAAAACGAAGAATCTCGACGTGAATTGAGTTAGAAATAACAATAAACTAGATAATAATGTGTTTTTTGATGCTTATAAGTTAAATTGCAATATTATAACCTGTTTTCCGCTATAGAAAACTACTAAATGCAAGCAATTAGTATAGTTTTATACGGAAAATGAAGAATCTCGACGTGCATTGGGCTAGAAATAACAATAAACTGCCTAATAATTTCTATTTTGATGCTTATAAATTCCAATAATATAATCCTCTTTCCGCTAGATATTACAACTAAATGCAGGGAATTAATACAGTTTTATACGGTCCAGGATCGGCCTTCGAGTCAGCTCCATGTCACATGATGATGATGATGATGATGAAAACGAAGAATCTCGATGTGCGTTTAGCTAGAAATAACAATAAACTAGCTAATAATGTGTTTTTTGATGCTTATAAATTGCAATAATATAACCTGATTTCCGCTATAGAAAACCACTAAATACAAGGAATTGGTACAGTTTTATACGGAAAACGAAGAATCTCGACGTGTTTTGAGCTAGAAATAAGAATAAACTAGCTAATAATGTGTTTTTTGATGCTTATAAATTGCAATAATATAACCTGATTTCCGCTATAGAAAACCACTAAATGCAGGGAATGAGTACAGTTTCATGGAAAAAACGAAGAATCTCGACGTGCATTGAGCTAGAAATAACAATATACTACTAATAATGTGTTTTTTATGCTTATAAGTTGCAATAATATAACGTGATTTTCGCTATAGAAAACCATTAAATGCAAGCAATTAGTATAGTTTTATATGGAAAACGAAGAATTCCGACGTGTATTGAGCTAGAAATAACAATAAACTAGCTAATTAATAATTTGTTTTTTGATGGATATAAATTCCAATAATATAACCCGCTTTCCGCGGGGTATAGTAACTAAATGCAAGCAAAATGTTCAGTTTACCATCAAAAAGATGCAAATCCAGTGTACATTGCACTAGAAATGACAGAAAAGTTGTTGGTTGTTTTGCGATTTGTAGAAATTCCAATAATATAACCCCATTTCCGCAGGATATAATTGAAGGGGTTAGAACCATAAGGGTCTAAGCGCACATTTTTAAAAAATTGAGTTAAGTGGCAGAAATTGTAGATGAATACCTATTTTGTTTGGTGGCATAAGGAGACAAGTGCTTTTGTAACTTGCAATGCCATCTGTTAACGCTCCAATATACTATGTAAACAGGTTGATCCTAATGTTCAGTGCGAAAAGGATCCAAGAGTCACTTGGACCGTTATGCCTCTGAACGTTTGTTTCATTCAATCAATCGGCCATATTAAACGTTTTCCACGATACAAAAGTCATTATTCAAGATTCCAAAATAAAAATATACGTTATCTATCTGGAGACTTGAATATACGAAAAATGTATAAACTATACTGTGAAACGTGCACAGAAGAAGGAAAAACACCTGTAAAAGAGTCTTATTATAGATCAATTTTTTGTACTGAATTTAATCTGAAATTTCATACCCCGCATTCTGACGCATGTCACCAGTGTGATAATTTAAACAATATTATTAAAAACTCCTCCGATGAAATTCTTGTGCAGGAAAATAAAACTAAACTGGACCTTCATCAGAGAAAAGCTGAAAATGCTGTCCAAGCAAAGAAGAGGGACATTGAATATAGCAAAGCTAATGCCAATACAATAGTCGTTTGTTTTGATTTACAAAAGACATTGCCTACTCCATTACTTAGGACTAATAAAGTATTCTACTTGCGACAGTTGTGGACATACAACTTTTGTGTCCACAATTTGAGCACATGAAAATCATACACGCACTTGTGGAATGAAAGCACTGCTTCAAGGGGCTCTCAAGAAATAGGATCTTGCCTACTAAAGTTTATAAAAGAGCTACCGCCAACAATAGAACACATCATAGCTTACAGTGATTCTTGTAGTGGGCAAAAGAAAAACAAAAATATAACTAAAATGTTTTTGTACTATCAAAAGTATAATGCACAAATTTCTTGAACCAGGTCATACTTACATGGAGTGCGATAGAGACTTCGGTTTGATTGAGAAAAAAAAAGAAAAAACCACAGGTGTTGGTTCCCGACATTGGACTACTATAATACAGAAGTCTTCCAGAAATTTTGAAGTGTACGAAATGACTAGAAAAGGCTTCTGCTCTTTTTCATATTTTAATCGTATTATGAAAGATCCGAAAAAAGACGAAGAAGGAAAGACAATCAAATACAGAGAGATTATGTGGTTTACTTATAGATCAGAAGGTGTTTTTACATTTTTATTTCAATACAGCCATAATGAGGCCAAAATACAACCTTTCTTTACTAAACGAAAAACTTTACGATCAATCAATAAAAATTCCGTGGCCAAAATGGGAAAACCTGAATCAACTACTGCCTTTTATTCCTCCAATATATCACAGCTATTACAAGGAATTGCCACACAAAAAAGGTAAAAACGCAAAAGGAAATAAATCTGCAAAAACTATTGAGGAACCGGACGAAGACATAGACATTAGCGACGATGTCCTTTTAGATTCGGACTATGATGATTGATGACTAAATAGCTATGTATTTATTGATTATTAGTTATGTATCCCTACATTAATAACCTTTTATTTCTATATTAGTTTGTTTAATAAATAAAATTTTCCAGAATTGAAAATATTATTATACGTATTATAATTTTATGAAATATGAAAACAGATAAAAGTTTAGAGCCACAACGGTTTAAGTGCAATTGTTTAAAACAGTGGGCAATCTTCTTTTAAATAATATTTATTAATATGCAGAAAAAAATAAAAATATACCATCTATTAAACTAACATAATTGGTTTTAAAGTTTTTAAATCAAAAATTAATTATTGCGAAAAAACTTTGAAAGCTAATATCTCTAAATGTATGTTTCTGCACTTAGACCCTTATGGTTATAACCCCTTCAATTACTAAATGCTTTAAGGGTAAAAAATTACCTAGCTACAGGAACACTAGTTCTCAACTTTGGTATTTGCCATCAGTCTAATGAAAACAATAAAAAAAAATAGGATCTAGATTTTAATGAAAAAGCCATCAATACGTAGCAATTTGTAAAAAAATTCAGTTGCAGTAAAATTACATAATAATTTATTTCAACATAAATAAATATCAATTATTTACATGATGTAAAATATTACATATGTAACAACATCTGTGCAAAAGCTTTTTGGTGAGTTACTACATGATATACAATTACAATGTACAACACCTAAAATTTATAATAGTACAAATTAATATGTAAACATCCAATAAATAACACGAACTCCTCCAGTGGACATTTTAGGCATGTTTGATAACAAGATAAAACTTTGCATTTGGCAAATATTACGAGATGTACTTATACTATATACTTATAGAACTTAAATAAAAATTTTCTAATACGTTAACCGAATTACAGTGGCATTTCGAAGTTTACATCCAACTTAGCTGAACGAGCCAAACTGATGATATTGGAGAGTTTTACCGCCAAACGAGCAGCTTCGTCCAGATTGTCGACTGGTAAAATCTTCATGCCAGAGTTAGCAATCAATACTTTAGCATCATCAACATTCGTGCCTTGCAAACGGCAAATAATAGGCACCTTAATGCTCAACTCTTTCGTTGCTGCTATAATACCTTCAGCAATCACATCACACCGCATTATACCTCCAAAAATATTAACTAAAATGCTGTGGACTTTCGGATCGGCAGTAATAATTTTGAAAGCTTCTTTAACTGCCTGTGCTGTGGCACCACCGCCTACATCCAAGAAATTAGCTGGGGAACCACCATGGAGTGAAATGATGTCCATGGTGGCCATAGCAAGACCAGCACCATTTACCATGCAACCAATACTGCCATCGAGAGCAATGTAATTGAGATCAAATTTAGATGCTGCTACTTCCTTTTCATCTTCTTGGCTGTAGTCCCGTAGGTCAAAAAGAGCTTTTTGTCGGAAAAATGCATTATCATCGAATCGCATCTTGGCATCCAAAGCAAAATCTGAAATAAAAACCCGTGTGATATTTTTTGAGTGTTGACATCATTGTAAACTTACAAGTTTCACCAGCATCTTCAGCATACGGGTTAATTTCTATAAGGGACGCATCTTTGCTGAGGAATAGCTTGTACATGTTCAAGAGCATCTCCGCCGTCTTTTCTTTTTGTTTTCCCAAACCTACTTTCTCTGCGACTTTATATGCCTGTTCTTTCGTGAGCCCGGTTACAATATCTATTGGTTCATACAATATTGCATTTGGATTTTCTGCCGCTACTTCCTCTATATTGACACCGCCTTGTGAAGAAGCAATTACAACAGGACCCTAAAAATTACTTTAAATTATTACGGTTTTTTTTTATGTAAATTTTGATTTAAGTATAAGTGTTTATTTAACTGTTAAGAGACAGTAGTAGCAGATTATATTGCTTCCTCCAGCCTTGCTCATACCTTACAGCCGTACAATTAATAGCAGCAATACAAATAAGTCCAATGGAGAGCAAGAAATATCAACTTGCAAAACCCTGACTTACATTAAAGGACCGTTCCATCATAATTGCAAAATAGAATTCTTTTCGAGGGAATTTTCTCTCAGCAACCATTACGGCATTACAAATTCTGCCCTTTTCACCAGTTTGTTTCGTAACCAAATATTGGCCAATCATTTTCCCAACGTCTGCTTCAGCTTCTTCAGGCCTATAAAATTACGTATGTACATTAAACTTCCACCAGAATTATAAACATCACTTACGTGTAAACCATACGCACACCACTTTTCAAACCATTTTTAAATGTACCCTTGCCACGGCCACCGGCAAGAACCTGGGCTTTCAATACGATGTCTTTGGTGTTGAGCTCTTTGGCGATCCTTTTTGCATCCTCTTTGCTTCTTGCTACCCCAAAGTTCGGAACGTTTATTCCAGCTTCCTTCAGCAGTGTGTAACTTATGTATTCGTGTACATTCAAGTTGCGGGATTGTTGAGTCTGTGGTTGCCATCGGTTGTTAGAAACTGATCCAAGAATCTGTAAAAGTGTTTGAATTTAGAACTTATATAAGAGTTAGGTAATTTTTTTTTGTCAAGGTGCTCCCAGGCAACCTAGACCAAGTTTAATAGGTGAACAAAGGTCATAATATTACACCACACGCCTAATATTCCTACAATAATGAGCTCTAACTAGGAGTATTTTGAAGTATGAATACAAAATAATTACCTTAGCACCGTTCTTTATCACTAAATTCTCAGCCAAAGAAATACTTCGCAACATGGTCGCCATTTTCACCTGTAATTAGGGAGAAACTCCTGCGCACAAAGACGTGTTGAATTGTTTACAAAGTTCTCTGCTCGGCACATAACCTTCAACACTTGCAGTATTTTATTAATCAGTGTTGTACTTCCTACTAGCAAAGTGATTAAAAATAGTTGTTATGACGCATCTTGATTAATATTCCAGCGAATCGAGATTAAAGAAATAGAGGTCGGTTCAAAAAGTGGACTTTTAACTTTGTAGTGCAGGTACCTCATCAGGTCATCACGTGCCATCTTGTAACTCTGCGAAGTCATTTTGAACTACAATAATAAACACAAAGTCAATAATAATTAATTATCACTTATAATATGATAATATTCATAATGTAAATTCATTTTTTGAAATCACTGTCAATGTCAAACAGAACTTCATGTAGTACCATCTAGCGCTAATTACTAGTAGTTTTGCCATTTAAAATACTTTAGTATCCCGCCTAATTTTTTTTTATTCATCATTATTCATCCAAGGAATGAACTAATTAGTTTCGTTGCAACTTTCCAATACGTAAAATAAATATCTGTACATATGAATTAGAAATATGAAATCTTTCGTATAATTTATTTAGAATATTATTGCCTAACTTTCTACTAAGCCCTAAGGTAATGGAATTTTTAAATTCAAATTTCGTCAAAATTAATTTATATCATAAAACAGAACTTTTAACAACTTTTAAGTTGCAACATACTAGTAGTTACCCAAAGTTGCACTTAGTCCGAGAATACAGAGCATTAAATTCCTAAGAATTTCAGTGAATTTTCAATATAGACATCTTCATTGATATTATACAGTGTGGTGATAAAGTGCCGCACAAAATTCATAATTTTGTTATTTAATCTTTATTTTCGGTACCCTAAAACATGTCAATTTTATTTTTATAAAAACATCCTAACGTAAAGATATTTTTTCTATCTGTTGTTGTTTCTGCGATATAATACCATCATTAATATTTTTAAATGGCAACCCCATTTCCCCCCATATTTTGATAGGCCTCCTCCCCAATTAAATGGTACTATAAAAAAATTAATCACCTACATAGTAATGTTATTGAGATATCTTTATTCTCAATAATAGTATATTATTCAACGATCGGTAACGCAGGCAATAACCCACCCGGATGTAGTTTTCAGCACGAGCCGCAGGCGAGTACTGCAATCATTCAAATGAGTTATTGCCGATTACCGCGAGCTGAATAATATACTTAATCCAGGACTGTTATATTGGATTTCCAACATTAAAATTTTATGATTTTCATAAAAATTGTGATATAGTATTGTGACATTTCAAAATTTATGACAGATGTAATTTTGACAAGTGTGTTTATTTTTATTGTCACTCCATTGATTGTCCAATGTTTTAATTGCACGTTTGTAATTGGTTATCAAGGTGTGGAGTAATGAAAATTATATTTTGTGGTTGGTTAAACAGTGTTGAGTAATGATAGGAGTAATAGGAATGAATAAAAATTTGTTTCGAATTTTATAGACTTTATGTGCACATTTCTCAAAAAAATTGTAATGTGTTTTTTGTCTCTTATCCGATTTTGGTAAACTTCGTTGTTTTGGAAAGCTAACTGTCCGAGCGTAATTTCCAGTCGAAAAAAATTTACAATTAACTAGAAAAAGAAGATGAAATCTGATCCAGAAGTGGAAAATTTGATATAAAAATTTGTAAATTTGGGTATATCTTGAAAACGAGATCGTTAATTTTAGTTCTTTTGCTGCTTCTTAACTAGTATTTTATTTAAAAAAAAACATAATTTTTTCGAAAATGTAATTATAAAGAGTTATTTAACAGAGGTTCCAATTGAAATGACTATTTAAATAGATACATCAAATTTCCAAATTTGTACACCACATTTGTTACTTCTGGGTCAGATTTCATACACTTTTTACACACAACTGTAAATTTTTCTTGACTGGACTGGACAGTTAGCTTTCCAGAATAACAAAGTTTATCAAAATTGGACAAGAAACAAAGAAATTATTTTCATTTTAATGAGTTGATGTAAAAAACTTTAAAGCGCCACATCCCCTCAAAGGTGCCGAATGTAAAAAAATACTGTGATTTAGGGGTTAAATAACCTCAGCTATAAGCGGTTAAAGGTTCTTGCACATGTTTAGAATTACCCTGTATATTTTGTGCAACTTTTTAATTTCTTTTAAAATCTCAATTTAATTATACTGTACAGACTAAAATATTTTATTTTGAACTGTTATTAAAAAGTTATTAAATAACTTGGAATAAAATTTATATTTTTGGGACATTTTTTTGCCCACGGTCATATTTACCTATTCACGAAAAAGCAAACATTTCCAGGCATGTCCAGATGCCCGTTGCTTATCCTCTTTATTACCTTTACCATTTCATGTTTTTTAGAATTGTATTTGAGAGCGTCATCTATCTAAAAATGGCTGAACTATTGCTTTAATATTACAGGTTCTGTTCATCACTATTCGTCAAAA
Organism: Limonius californicus; assembly: GCA_014611495.1. NCBI lineage: Eukaryota > Metazoa > Arthropoda > Insecta > Coleoptera > Elateridae > Limonius > Limonius californicus. The sequence continues at coordinate 17,830 of JABXWE010029028.1, read as the reverse complement.
TTGATCAGAAAAACAGCATCAGGCTGATATACGGTTAGGATTGTATTTTCTTTATTTATTTATGTACCAAAACGAAATGTTACGCCTTTATTATAGACATTTTACAGAAACATTTTTCCTAAATTTTAAAGCGCCTTAGGTACGCATTTCGTGACACTGTGGATGCAAATAAAAATCGGAAGTAAAAATTTTGCAGTTATCAAAAATAAACAACTGCAATATGCTACCATGATTCCCAAAATGTAAAATATACCATACAGATTGCAAAAATAAATAATCCTAAGCTGAGAGGGATCTGAAGTTTTTATATATTTGGTGTAATCTGTGTTGCCCATTGTAATAAACACTTCAAAATGGATCCACAATATTTCAGTAAATCAGTTCTCAAACATCAAATATTAGTTAAAACTAGCTTCATGTTAATAAATTGATTAAAACTTTCCAGATTTTTAGGTTTACATGAACATTCTACATTAGAAATTGCTTTTCTGTCTTACCGAACATCTTCAACAAAGGTAATATTTTTTAAACATGTCCTGTTTAAGTACACATTTAAAAAAAAGTGTTCCACTACTATGTTAAAGATGTTCCATAAAAGTCTCCTTAACTGTGTTGCAAATAAACGTATATTAAAATAGACAGATGACACTAAACACTTGCTAATCACGTTCAATTGAAACAGTTATCTATCATTATATATAATGATAGATAACTATAAGTCTGTAGACTTTCATCTTTATCATGCTTGAATGTTAATACAAGCTGATAACATTTTGTGATTGAAGTAATCTGTAAAAACAGCTACATCATTTTAAATTTTATATTAACTGTCTAAATCTTCTTCCATATTTAACAGTTTTGTAAGTAACTTTTTTTTTTTTTTTGAGATAATTGTTTATTTGGGTATAAGTGGAAAGAAGGTATACACGGTGTCCGATGGGACATGCTTACCATTGGTATCTTGGAAACCGTAAGAGCTACAAGGTTGTTTAAATGGAGAAATATGCAGGGATATCTTAATATTGTTATGTTTTGAAAATGACCAATTTCTTTACATCAAAATATCTCCGCTGATAGAGGTGATAGAAAAAAAAGTTAAATGTGAAAGTTTCACAGATTTTTATGCGCGACAAAATAATAATTTTTAATCTTAGTTTTTTCTTACACATTTAGTTTTAAATACTACGACGATATTCTATACTATGGTAATTGTTCGATTATTGTTACATATAAATTATATGATGGTATGAAATTATTACTCAAAATGTAACACTGCATCATATGTAATTTTTTTAATTTGAGTAATTATTCATGTTGAATTATAATTTAAAACACTATTTACAATGCATGCATGCAACAGTCAATATTACAATTTACTTTCGGCTTAGACCGCGTCGTCATTTGGGAACTACACCCAGCATTACCAGGTAAGAACCAACCTGTAGCTTGTCTGCCTTTACAAGCATTTGCTCTAGAAGTTTCAGCCATATTTGTTCGTAGGCCCTGTTTAGGCAGACAGGGCCTACGAACAAATATTGCTCAAACTTCTAGAGTAAATGCTTGTAAAGGCAGACAAGCTATAGGTCGGACCTTACCTGATAATGCTGGGTGTAGTTCCCAAATGACGACGCGGTCTAAGCCGAAAGTAAATTGTAATATTGACAGTTCGAGAAACCGCGAAAGCCTCAAAGAATATAATGCATAAACATTTATGAAATGTACTGGAACTCAATATTTATGACAAAAAAAGGTGAATTGTCATTATTCATTTGTTTAAATTTGTATGGTATCCTATAATTTAACTGTAAAAATATTCGAAAAATACCTACAGTGCTGAAATAAATTAATATTGAAATCAATGTCTGAATATAAATAAATGTATTTAATTTTGAAATTGTTTGCCAGTTAGAAAAGTAAGTATTTTTTTGTTCGTGGCACACTATAATGACTGGCGTTTATAGCTTTCTTTTTTAATATCTTCGTAGATTTTAAAAATATGTGTAAAACCTTATATCGTTGAAAAAAGAAAACAAAAAGCTTTTAATGGTATTAAATCTTACTATAGTTGCCATTTAAAAAAGTAAAAACTTATACATATCTCGAAAATTAAACAAAATAGAATCGTCTAAAAATTATTGTCTTCCAGCATAAAAATTTGTGAAACTTTCCCATTTAATTTTTTCTTCTTCAACAGTAAGTTATCCTGAAAGATATCTACATCTTTCTCCTTTTAACCGACTCTGTACCTCTTATGGTTTCCAAGAAACCAATGGTAAATATCTCCCCTCGGACACCCTGCAAAGGGGTACCTAGTAAAGTGTCGGTCCCTTTAGTTTTTCCAAATAGCGAAACACTTTGATTTTTCTTTCCCAAGTTATTTAGTAATTACCACCGGAAACTGCTAGAACAGCTATTTGAATATGTTACAGGGTGTTTTTAAACTTAATTGAGTTAATTACTTTTGGTAGCTCTTTATTTTAATTCTGAAAAGTGGAGTAAAGTGTTCTAATCACTTCTTGACGATAATTTGTTCTGTCATTTCTTAAAATACTTTGTAGGTACATAGAAAAGTAGCAAGTTATGGAGAAATGTACAGACAAATTACCAATATGCTGTTAGCTATGAACTTTAGATAGGTATACAATATCAAATGATAACTAACTTAATGGACTTTTAATTATGAAATGTTATACAGGTTGTTTCATGAAAAAGGTATTGACAAATTATGCAATTTGCAAATAACGATCATTTCTGTTTTAATTGAGCAACTAGTTTTGAAGACCAAACATAATTACAATTTTCACCTACTGAAAACTCTTTGGCTTCATGCTGTAACGTGCGATTTCGACACACAGTGTATATTGCTGAGTTTGTTTCAAATTTAGGCAGGTGGATAGCGTGCTTCGGTTTTCGATTCAAATTTGGCTTCGCGGATGAGTAGCTTATAATGTTCTCGTAGATTTGGGTTTTCCGAGATAGGAGAGCGCATTCTCATGCTGTTACTTGACAAGTGTGTAGCTTGATTTTCATCGCGGTCAATTTCGACCAAGGATTTATTCCTAATTTTGTTTGAAAAGTTCACGTTTTAAGGGAAATCTTAACCTTGTGGTGCTAGTGAGATTTTCCCTGGGTTTTTAACCAATTTATTACACCCTTGAAGAGGTTTTTCTATTTGCCGATTTACATCTTTGGTAAGCTGAGAAGTTTGATTCTTTTTCTTTTACTTTATTTAGTCTCTTGTATTATTTAGGCAATTTAGAGCTGCTGAAAAAGTTCGTAGCTGCTGAACAATTTAGAGCTGCTGAAAAAGTTCGTAGCTGCTGAGCAATTTCGTAACTGCTGAGGATTTAAATATCTACAAAAACTCCGTTGCTGTGGAAAAGTAGTACATACTGCTGGAAGTTTTTTTATACCTACGTCGTAGAATTTGAAGAAGTTTTCAAGTCGTATATTCACCACGGAAAATTACAAGGCCAAATTCCAAGAGCGAATGTGGACTCCAACTGTCCGCTCAGATGTGCGCTGTAATTGGAATTCTGCATCTAAAAGGTCTGTTTTAAATATTCCTTTAAAAATTCAAGGACTTTGAAGATCATCCGACAGAATACGACCAAATAACTATTGTTTTATACAATTTCAAATTATACCAGTTATATCGAACTAATTTTATAACTAAGAAAATTTTGTTTAAATTCAACACGTACTGTATTTTATAAATTTTGTAAACGGTCCGCATATTCCGAGTTTCTGATTTAATTATTATTGTTGTAAATATTCAAAAGGGAGGATATTGCGTGAACTATATATTTTTTTTTATTGTCGATGCGCTTATACCTCAATAGTAGGTATTCCATCCTTAGTTTACATAATCGAGATCTCGTTTATCGTGAATTAGGCGGGTTACGTACTGATTAATCATTTTGCGAAGCTATTTTGGGCTTCTTATTAATTTAGTCCTTATTGACGCACTATCGTTTTCTCAGGATTCAAATTGTTCATATCACGTATTGTTAAATCAGACAGGGACGTTTGTGGTCTGTTCTTTAGTTAAACGATATTTATATTTAATATTTGGGGCTAATTGGGGTCAATAAGTTTTGATATTTTATTGTAATTTGATTTACATGTAGTGATTATACTCGAGAATTACGCCAAGTATTTGTGTTTTATTGTGTCTTGTTGTTATATGAAAGACTTTAGCGTTATCAGTAAGGTAAGTCCGTTCTCTCAGGGAGATTCCTGTTTATCTACGTCATCTTCGAGCCAAGGGTTTATTTTTCTAAACAGGTGGCGCCCACATACTTTGAACCCTTCCTTCTCCGACCGACGCTGGTCAAACCCTTGTCTAGATACCTGGACCTTACTGGTGTTGTCGTTAGATATTTTTTTTGTGTAGGAAAAATTATTTCCTTCACTGTGTCGCCGTTCTTTTAGCTGGGCGTCATAATGCATTACATGAAGGGGTGGCAAAACAATTGCTAAATATTTCATACAAACAATTGAATATCGCAGAAACAATAAGATTTAAAACATCATAACCTTATTACTTCTCACTTCACTGTATATCGGAAACTTAAAATTGTAATAATATACTAGGCGTTCTATTAGAAAAAAACAAGTTTAGTATGCTCTTTGCTTCACCAAACACCCTGTACATCTGAAAATAATTTTGAATTAATGCAGAATAAAATAAAATAAAGGATTCACAACTAAATAGATATCCTGTTTAAGTTTCACTGAATCCATTCATACTGTTGTGACCGCTAATAAACTCAATATTCATTTTAGTTTTATTTGAAGAAGAAATTACAAACATGTTGGAGAATTCTGTAATAGATATTCGTATTCGAAAAGCTTTACGAGAAGATATGATTCAAGTTTTTCAGTTAATCAAGGTATGAATTTTGATTAATGATCATGATCAAAATTTACTTGTAATTTCATTAGGATCTTGCAGAGTTTGAGAAGCTTGAAAACCAGGTGAAAATGAATCCAGCAATACTCATGAAAGATGGCTTTGACACAGACAATCCAGCTTTCAACTGCTTCGTTGCCGAACTTCCTGATGGCCCAATTATAGGGTACGCTCTTTATTATACCAGCTATTCAACATGGTTAGGAAAATCAATTTTTTTGGAAGACTTATATGTAGATCCAGGATATAGGAAATGTGGAGCTGGTAAAGAATTGATATTGGCCGTTGCGAAAGTTGCTTATGAAACCAGTAAACGTTTAGACTTTCATGTTTTATCATGGAATCCTGCAGTGGAGTTTTATAAAAGTCTTGGAGCTGTTAACCTCACCAATAAAGAAGAATGGCAACTCTTTCGTTTAGATGAAATTAATTTGAATAAGTTATTTAAGAATTAGAGTAATACTTTTTTAATGCTGTGAAAATATCAATTAATAAAGTAAATATAATATTAAAATTTCAACAGTTTTTAATTAATTTGCATTACGCTTATGTGTTTAAAACATTATTATCTAATCATTGGAAAATAACTACAGTATAATTTTAATCAAAAAATATTAGTTTTAAATTTGAAGTTACACAATTCTTCTTCTTCTTCTGATTATAGGCCAATGGCCAAAACAGGAATTTTGATGTTGAATTTTTTGTAAATGAATGGCAAAGCTGCTACAGAGCTCGCAGGATTTTGTATTTAAATATTACGGTCTTCTGTAATATCGAAGTACGAGGGTTGCCTTTTATATTTCGGGATTGGGCAACCCTAGTGCTGCCATCTGGCAACTGACGTCTCTATCGTAAAGTTTGACATTTTTGACGGTATACGTACTCAGAACGTTTTGACGTACGAGCGCTATTTGTGTTTACAGTAACTTGAAAAATGCATATCGGCCAAAAAATGGAATTAAATTGTAAACATTTTCGTGCGATTATTATTTACAACTTTCGACGTGGGTTAACTCAACAACAGTGCATAGATGAACTTATTCGATTTTTGGCGATGAAGGACCAGTGTTTACCGATGGTTTACCGAATTCAATCGTGGCCGTAGTTCGCTCAACGACGAATTTCGTAAAGGTCGTCCAAAATCGGCTGTTCCGAATAACATTAACGCGGTGCGTGAACTGATACTACAAGATTGTCATGTCATGCGAGCTCTCACACATCGGCTCGAACAGGTGACTTTTTGAGCATTCAAAACGTCAATTTCATGAGTCATCCGCCGTATAGTCATGACTTGGCACTCAATGACTTCTTTTTATTGCCGAACATCAAAAATAAACTGCAAGGCCAACGTTTTTCGACACCTAAGAAGCGGTTGATGCGTTCAAAATGCATGTTTTGGAGATACCTCAATCGGAGTGGAAAAAGTGCTTCGAAAATTGGTTCACACGAATGCAAAATATGTGTATTAATCCTCATGGAGAATATTTTGAAAAACAATAAAGCCATTTTCGATGATAAATATTTGTTTTTGTTCTCTAATTCCGAAATATAAAAGGCAACCCTCGTATTTACTTCTATAAAATAAATATCCTATGATTTCTAAACATTGAACAACCAGGTCTAATCAATTAAAAAGCAAAAAGTAACAGGAAATCCCATATTTTGATCATCCTTAATTAATACTGTTTGTCAAGTCTCAATTCCCTCGATTGTCCCGTGAGTTTCATCCATGCAAATTAGTCATTTATCATTCCTTAATTTCTTCTCCATGACATTGTCCATATAATCCACTAGAAAATCTACTTCACTCAAGTCATATTGATCTTCACCTATATATAATGCTCAATACCGCGGTTCTCAAACTGTGCCCCCCCCCCCCCCCGTAGGCGTCGAATAAATGAACAAGATATCTAGATGATTTTTTACAGTTTTATCACAACAAAAACATGATAACTAAATTTAAAATCAAACATTTCTAAGGCATAGATTCGGGTAACAGTAGACCAGGTGACAATGTGGCGCGACTGCACCACATCAGCAGCGTAGCCAATATTACCAAATCGAGTTAAATAAGTTCAAGGTAAAAAAGAGTGAGCGCGAAATACGAAAGTTTGAGAATCGCTGCCTTAACAGATTAGTTCCCACCACCAACTAAACCATGTGGCCCTAGAAAAACGAACGAAGTTGTAAAAGCCCAACCATGCACTACCTGCTACCCTTAATTGGTTGGTTTTTGTTTGGGAGAGATCTTAAGACACGGTTTTCTCGGTTTTCCAAACAATTCTCTTTGGACTCGGATCGTGTTTAGCCGATCGTACACCCTAACTATACATTTTGCCTATCTGGAGTAGTTCCAACCCTACTAGCGATTTTTAACATGTCACACATCGCAATGGCACGGGACCTACGGCTTAACATCTTATCCGATAGAAGGCGCACTTTCAGAATTTTCCTCGCTAGAAAAATCTCACCGATCTCAGTCAGGTTAGACCCTGAGTCCTTTGTATCTAAAGGCAAGTGCGATAACCACTAGACTTGCCAGTTTATATACAAAACCAAAATATATTCAAAATGTTAACTTGCCAGTTTTTTTGAATAAAAATCTTGGTTTTTCTCTTCGGGATTCCATTCTTTAACTTCAACTCTTTTTATTTACGTTGAATTTTCTATTTAAATAAGTTAAATCTGTTCTTGTAGTTAAATTTTTTTGCTCCAATTGAGTAGTATACTTGCGCCCCCCAATCTTTTCTCGTTTGTGACTCCTGCTTTTAACTGTTCCCTTATCATTTCCTGTTCTTGTTTCAGCAACCGTTTTGTTCTTAATTCTTGATGTCCCACATGCATTTCAATACAGTGTACACTTACCATGCCTGTAAGATGTATAACAGTAGTAGTATAATATATTACTACTAATAGTTCTGGAAAAACAGTTCACAAATTACCATTCCAACACATTTTAATACTGCCACCAGTCTTCATAGCTCTTTTTATACAATTGCTATGGAAAATAATGGAAATCAAATAATTCAGGATATTTATTTGGAGGGGGTCCGAACATTTAAACAGAGATTAAGAAAAAGCTGCATGATTTTAGATGTAGGTACTTACACATTCATTATAATATTTGGAAGAAAGGACTTCTGACATTTCTTCAATATCTTCAATACTTCTGTGCCTTATTCAATTTCTGCTTCAATTCCAATCCAAATATAGTATTCACCTTCAATTACAGCAGTGTAACATTTATCTTTGAATTATTTAGACAAATACTGGAACAAATAGGCTTTTCCTGGAGAAGCATATCTAGGTAGGAAAATCTGAGTCATTGAAAACGTTTTCGTGTCGCACGAATCTCTTCTCCAAACTCTCAATCATTTGAATTGGACAAGGAATAAAAATTGTTACGCTGTAGTAAAATTCCATTGCATTCATCGCATGTCTTCTCTTATCCTTCTTAGCGTCGAAATAATTTGTTTGACATATTTTTAGGATGACGACAAGTCATGCTGTGGAGATTGAAGGCACTGCGAAAGAGGAAGTGTAATGCTAAATATCTTCTCACATACCAATAGAGAAATAAAGATTCTGCTTTTCTCCATTGCAGCAATTCAGCAATTTCCTGATGTAGTAATTCCGCAAAGTTTGGCAAACTTTCATGACGTTCTATGAATCTTGTATTACAAAGATCAAGCAACCTCTGTTTTTGAATATCTGGGGCATGTGCCTGGGTGACGTCTTTTAATGTTTAAGTAGCTTGGCAGTTTTTGTGGAAAAATCGAGCTACCTCCTGGGGACATTCAATGTGTTAACATAATATTCGAAAATCTATAGATTGAGTTTGTGACTTTCACAGTAAACGTAATCACTAAATTCGAGGTAGTCTCGTCTTATTCTAGCCTGTACACCTTTTTTATGACTAGCCATACTACTTGCTCTATAATATTCTTGTTCGACACATTTGTTCATATCTAAAGCAAGTTTTTCACTAGTGAAGAATTGTCTTTTTAATATTTTCTCCGGTGACGTCATATGTTGGTATGAAACCTAAAAAGTCTTCTCTGGCAATTGGAGGATCTTCATTTATTGGGATATACCTACAGTTAAATGAAAGCTGTTCAATTGCCGTTATATCCATGGCCAGATCTGCCATAATTGAAAAGCAAGAAGCTGTATTAATATTTTTGGCCGATGTTTCTTGAATAATTACACTTAGGTATTTCTAAAATTTTTTTTTGGATCTCGGAGTTAGCATTTCTTCGTCCAATCAAGATAAGTCCTTTCAGGTCCTCATCACCGCTGTTAGCTCTCTCTAAATCGCAGCAATGCGCGAAACGTATTATTGTTTCGGTTGGAGTTTCTAATGAGAGGACCGCTGTTATCATCACCACCATGGAATGAAAGCTCTTGGTCACCACACAACAATATTGTTTCAGTAATGGATCTGAGAGCAGCTCGATTTTCTTCACGTTTTGTCTGGCGATGCTTAATTGGGTAGCAACATCTTGCATAGCATGTGAAGCAACAGTGAGGAAGTTCTCTGCAAAGACTTATCATTCATGATGAAATTGAGATTTAATATGCAAATCAAGTTTTTCCATCACTTGAACCCATTGTTTACCAATGATCCTGGCTTTTCATGGCAACCCTTTCCAAGCCCTCCGCGACCAAAAATTGGGGCTAGAATTTCACTTCGAATCAATGCAAGAAAATTGCAAGAATGTTATGTTTGAATGTCATTTAATTAATAAAATTGTAACAGACACTTTGATCATCCCCCGGAACAAGATCACGTAAGAAACTTCCGACTATAATTTACCCTGTTACGGACCAAACGAGGTTTTTCGTCGACCCGCAACAGGATAGATGGAAACGGCCTACAGCTTAGCTCAGAGGAGTAGGGGTGGTTCACGGAAACCGCTTGCGGGAGGGAAATCTTCGTAGGCGCGTAGAGGGTAGGTCAAACTTAGCGGGCCCCACCTTCCAGATCACAGCTGATTGTAGGTGCTCGTGGAAAGGCGAGAAGGCAGCAACTTACGGGAATCGGATTCACCTATATTGTGGCTCCTCCTGTATATAAAGCTTCCAAAGTTTATGCACACAATAAAATAAAAAAAGTTACACAAAAATAATACATATATGGTAAATTTTAAGACAAACATAATTCTATTTGAAATGGGTGGCACAATACAAAAACAAAGACTACATTGACAATGATAATATTTATAGTTTAATACAAGATTTTGCGGAAACGTTCAAACTTTTAAAGTTCGCCGCCAGTGGCTTGCGATATTTAAATTCTTAGAACAGATCTACGCAGCCAGTGGCGTCAGAGTTTACAATTTAATACAATTTATGATTACACTTTACAGTTAACTAAAATAAGAAAGGACAACTGGCGACTGAAGGTCGCTTTACGTCGCATTAGAAAAAAAAGTTCAGCGCTTGAAATTTAAAAAAGAAACTCGGATAAAGTTTGCACGACACAATTAGAATTTCTCCTACCTTAGTGTTGTTCGGTAGGGAGTAGAAAGAGGCACAACTGGGGGTGTTCGTAAGATCTTCGGGAAGCGGGAAAAATTCGCAGGCACGCCCCTGAAGACTGGATCGAATGGAAATAACGCTACGGGCCAGGACTTTCTTCGGCGCCGAGAGAGAAGAAGAGACGGGAACTTCAGATGCCAAGATCTCCGCCGCTGTACGGGAGGATCACTTAAAACGGCTCGAAAAACAGGACTTCCACGGGGTTTGATAGCTTTTAATCCGACACAAATCGAGAGAACAATTTCACTGAATTGTCTTTGCGAAAAGCTGAAACTCTGCTAATATTTTTAATCCGACACAAGTTGAAGATTCTTTTGCCTGAGGCAGAAAACAAAACGATAACTCAATTAGCAGAAGAGCTGCTACACAACCCGGTATCCAAAAGAAAGCACGTCAGTTCACTCTCAAGGCCGCAAAACTTTCACCCAAGCCAAATATGTTCTAGAACAAAGTCTTACACGTGCGATTTCCGAGAAACATAACATTTCCGGGGTCATGCTGCTGACGGAAGCGTTCTAAGAATTCTTTTTGGCCGGCGTTAACAGATTAAATAAACATGTCAAGCTTTCAATTAAGTTTCGAAACTGGCCTCCCTTAAATTTAATCTTTGAAAATAATGAAAATTGTAATCAACATAAGAACGGCAATTAAAATAGAATTTAAAATATAACAACCCTCCCTCGTATCCTTCGAATTCTCCCGCTCCCGTCATTCATCCACCACTTCAACTAACTCTCAGGTCGACTCTCATTGCTACTCATTCAAAAATTTCCCCCAGAAATTCTATTACGTTAAGTTAGATAATTGCATCATCGTTGAGTTCCATATCAATGGACTCCAAATTTACGGTTATGAACATCCCTGGGAGGCCTCCCACCTCACACCTCGCCAGTGCCACAAATTTTTCGTCTTTGTACTCTCCCTCAACGAATGCAGAAGCAAGTCCATCTGCGCTACCTGGCCAAACAACCACCCACCCGGCAAATGCCCCAATGAAACCCCCATCTGTCCCCACTGTAAAGGGAATCATCCAGCATAGCCGCACGATTGACCTCAGGGCATTACCCCTGAAACTCCGGTTGTTTCAACCAAAATAATAAAGATTAGCATTGACCCTGAAAACTGAGACATGGACGATAATCAAATGCATGAACCCTTTCCTTCAGTGAGATAGTTCTTATGTTTCCTCACCAAAACCCTCGTTGAACTCTTTCCCCTACAGAAACAAAAGTATTTTTCATTCTGAGAACAAAATCATTTTCATTTTTTACTAAGTATCCCTGTCCTTCTTTTTTAGCCCCCGGCCTTCCAATGGCTAATATCACTTTTGGAACCGTCAACACCTGCGGATTATCGCGCAAATTTCAACCTGTTAGAAACCTCCTCCTTACCGATAATCTCTCTGTCCTCCCTATCACCGAAACCTATACCTAGTAGACGCAACAGGATGCCATATTTATCAATAAGCGAATCTCAACTCCAATACCCTTTATGGCGTAGCCATACTGATCTCCTCCCAACTGCTTTCATCAGAACACCCTCTCCCAGCGCAACTAAACCACCTATAAGGTGTCACTACAAATCTTCACATAAACGCTCCAAATAACCAAAATACCGGCCAAAAATCAAAGCCTCACTATCATCTAAATTCACAACAACATCATCCTAAATAACCCTTAGGACAAAGCAAACTGCTTCACCCAAACCCTCCAGAACATCCACCAAGCCCGTCCTTCCACCAACGCTTCTTAACCGAAGTCACCCGCTCTACCACTCAATTCCGTCTGGACTCCATTTTAGCGCTTGTTTAGTTATATCCCTCTGTGGTTTCCTTAGAGTGTGGCCTATGAAGCTCCACTTCCTTTTTCTAATTGTTTTGCTTATAGGTTCCTGGTGTGTGCGTTCCCATAGTTCGATGTTTGTTAAATGATCCGGCCATCTGATTCTTAGTATTTGTCTGATGAGGTATCTATTATCAAAAACCTGTATTTTAGATGTTGTCTTTCTTGTGACCTTCCAGGTTTTTGCGCCATATAAGAGTACACTTTTAACGTTCGTGTTAAATATTTTTATTTTGGTATTTAGAGATGATTCGTTTGAGCTCCATGTTGTTTTAATATATGAAAGGCATCTTGTGCATTGCCTATCCGTTATTTGATGTCTTGTTCTGTGCCTCCATCTTTGTCCACTATACTTCCCAAGAAGCGAAACTTCTCTAGTCTTTCTAGCTTTCCCCCGTCTAATCTGATGTCATTTGCCCTATTTACATTGATATTCATGACTTTTGTTTTCGTTTTGTTTATTTTCAAGCCCAGTTTTTCCGCTTCTCTTGCTACTTTCGCTTAATAAAACAATTCTATAATAACTACACAGCAAAAGTTGTTCATAATGGGAGTGCCTCAGACCCGATACAGATAGGAAGTGGGGTAAGACAAGGGTACATTTTGTCACCAACTCTTTTACTAATACTAATCGATTTGGTCATGATAAAAGCAACAAACAATAGAACTGGAATTCAATGGACCCCTTTCACACAACTAGAAGACTTGGAATTCGCTGATGATATATGCCTACTATCTTCAAAACAAGAACACATGCAAGATAAAACGGAAAAAGTAGCAAGAGAAGCGGAAAAATTCACAAACTAGTCGCCATTAATTTCAATTTTGCCTTGTCAAGCTGGTGAACTCATTTCTCAACAATCAGTCCTGCAAAGTTTATATTTATTTATTATTTATTAATCAATAACCTTGTTTTACCGTTAGGTGTGCAAAGTTAAAGTGCAAAATTCATTCACTTTCCCAATTCACGTTTACTCCGGCGTCCCCCAAGGAGTAGTTCTCTCTCTTTCTCTCTACACCATCTACTACCATGACCAGGTTTTTGCAGACCACTTGGACTTCTCAATGCAGTTTCAATCTAAACTTCCTGAGAAATCCAAACAGCCCTCAATAGAATCCACATTTGAACCTACAAGTGGCGGATGAAACTCAATGCACACAAATCCTCATCTATCCTACTCAGGCACCCCATCATGTCCAGAAATCTACTACTAGATCCCCACCTCATCAATCTAACGATCAATAACCAACCAATCCTCCTTTTAAACCATGTAAAATATCTCGGTATCACCTCTCATACCTGCTCTCTGCAACTACACCTCTGATAAACCTTAAAAAAAATAGAGTTCTGATATTGTAATACCTGTTTGCGTACATTTCCCTATAATATATTCATACACAATTCACAACATATAATTAATATGCATTTAAATTAATGAGAACAATGAGCTTGCATTTCCTTAGAAAGTTTTAGTAGGTATATTAGGTGTGTAACTTGTTTTTAATTTCAAACATGACTGCAAGTTCTGATTGGTTATTTGGTTTCTCAATTTATTTTTAATGAGGTTCATGTTGAAAAACGTTTGTTTACAAATATATGTGGAGACAAAGGTATCAACAACATCAAATGCAAACTTCTTCAACTCATTGTATGAATCCGGCAAGCTCTTCCATATATTGAAGATAATTTCGTCTGTCTGCAATGCAATGCAATGCAATAAAGCTTCCCTTTCTATGTCATTAGCGAAAAGAACCATTTTTTTTTCAAAAGAAACAACTTCTTCATGAAGCGAAAACGCAATATTTCCTCTACCTTGCAGTTTAGAATTAAGTTAATTCAGATGTGTTGTAACGTCTACCATAAAATGTAACTTTTCTAACCACTGATCTTCTCTTAATTCTGAATAATGTACGCCTTTGTTACCAAAGAATAGTTCAAATTCTTTTAAGCAAGAAGCAAAACGTTTTAGCATGTTACCTCTTGAAAGCTATTGCACATTGTTAAAAAGAAGAAGATCTGAATATTCGCTGTCCACTTCACTAAGAAGCTCTTTAAATTGACAGTGATGAAGAAGCTTCTGTTCTAGAATTTTGTTAACAATCTTAATTACTAAATCCATAACTTGACCAAGTTCTTTGGAAACGTTTGTGTACAGAGCTTCTTGGTGGGTTATGCAGTGGAAAGTAATTACCTCGTGATTAATGTTTCCTTTTCAAATGGAAACAAATCCCTTTTCGGAACCCAACATACTCTTGGCTCCTACTGTTTTAGCAGACAATGGAATACTTTCAAATTTATTTAAGATGATTGCTTTATTTTTAAAATCTGCAAAGAGTTCTTTAGATACATTTATAAAACAACTTTTGATGCACTCGCTATCTGCAGAAGGTTTTTCTCTCTTAGCGATTCCCTAGCTCACTATGAACCTTGCAATGTTAACAGTGTTTGCAGATTGCAACCAAGTATTAAATGCACTAGTTGAATTTTGAAAATTTTTCTGAAGTTCTTCCACTGCTTTCTTTCATATATCACCCCAACGGGATATGTTGTAGCAAATGAGTCATGCTTTATTTTAAAGTGTCTTCCTACATTCGACTTATTATTTGCAAGTCGTTCTTTGAATTCGCGATGTTCGTGTTTTTCTCTTCGTAGCCATTTTACGGTATGATAAATTTTGCGCGAATATTTTCCAAATTTTATTCCATTTCAAATAAATTTAAAAAGCTACACTAATGTCCTCAAAGAGCCGCATGCGGCTGGGAAGCCGCGGTTTACCGTCCCCTGTACCAGGACATGCTTAAAAGTCATAAACATAACACAATCCAAAATGATTTTCTCAGAATGGTGTAATTAAAAAAAATTAATGTTTCAAATGTTGGATTAGTATATTAGCCACAAGTGCTGAAATTGGATTTCCTATTAGTAAGCCATCTTTATGTTGTGAATTTTTATCATTTAAACATTTTTTCATAAAGTATTCACCTATTTGTGACATGTAATTCCAAACAATAGTATAATAAATATGTAATGCATTTATTTATTAACATACTGCATAGTTTCAATACTGTAAACGTGTATTTATTTTAAAGTTATAAAACATGCATGTCCAATACAAGTTCTTATTAATATTTACTATATTTTATAAAATAATCAGTAAGATGTCTCTGGCATGTTTGTCTTTACACCATTGTAACTGGATGTCCAAACAGACTCTGCGTCAGTTTTTGAAAATAAATGTTGAATGAATGGGATATTACTGTCTGTAGCTTTCTGATGATCTTTGGCCATGTGTTCGTCTAATTTCAGCCTTCGATTAAAAGTGTTTCCACATATCTGACACCTACAAATTTGTTTTGTCAACTTGTAAAATTAAAATAATGCGAGACTTGCCTGTGATTTCGTTTAAATGCAGTGCTAGAGCCAGGATTTTCGTGAAGTTTTTGATGAGATGCCAGATTATACCGTTCTGCAAATCTTTTGCCACAAAAGGGACACACATAGTTTCGTTCTCCGGTGTGTACACGCATGTGTCTCTTCAGATGTGATCCTGAAAGCAAAGCTAAGCCGCACTGAGCACATTTGTAATCTTTTTGGCCAGAGTGTGATAACTGGTGAATGTTAAATGATGTATGATGAACAAAACGTTTGCCACATAAGTCACACTGGTATGGGGTCTCTCCTATAAAAATACATGTTTTAGTTATCAAGTGTGTAGAAAATGTGAAAACACTCAAAGGGTTTTTACCTGTGTGAATAGGTAAATGTCTTTGTAATGCACCTTTTTGTGTAAACGATTTGTTGCAGTAAGTACACATAAATGGATAAATTCCATTATGCATTCCAACATGTATATCTAATGCAGTTTTATGTTTGTACGCTTGCCCACAAATTTCGCAAATAAATGGTCGAGCATCACTATGTGCTGAAAGATGGCTTTTAAGCTCCCCTAATGTCTTCCATGTCTTCGGGCAGGATGAGCATTTGTATGGCTTTAATACACTGGGATGTTTTTTTTTGCGTCCCCGAGTTCCTTTACGATGCTTAAGAATTTCATCTTTGTCATCACTAGTATCACTGTTATTTTCTTCAAGCTTATCTACACCACTAAAGCTTACGTTACTAATTTGTTCAGGTATTTCATCCTTTACAGCAATTTCACTGTCAACTGCATTTACTATCGTGCATGTTTCTTCGGCCAATTTTTCCCCATTGGATAAATTACGGTCTGGGCTAGTATTATGTTGCCTTTTTATATGTATTGCAGCTCCATTCTTTGAAGCAAATTTCTTAAGGCATATATGACATTCGTATTTTTTCGTACTTTCAATTTTTATGTAATTCAATTCATTAACATTATTACCAGCAACTTCAGCTTCTTCTCCGATGCTTTTATTTTTACCTTGCACGTCGAATTCTATTACATTTTCTAGAAAAATGTCAGTTTGGCAGTAGGCATTCGATGTGTTATTACTGATATTGTCAGGGTATCCCAAATAATTCAAAACTTTTGATCGAATTCTGTTGTAGGTGGTTTCTGCCAAATCTAATTCGTTTAATAAATCAACACAACTAACGCATACATGCAAATGTGCCGTAAATATAACTTTATTTTCAAAAACACTGTCCAAAAGCGTCCGTAATAGTAAATTTGAGTATTTTGTGCAATCCTCATCAATGTTGTATTTTACAGAGTTTATTATATTTTTGCATAATAAACAAATACTTCCACTCATATTTAGATAGTGTATTTATTTACCACTATTCTGCATTAAAACATTTTACAAATGATTTCTTACAGGTTATGTTCAATCATTCAAATGTCAAGATCACAAGACGCTCGGGCCAGTACATGCATCTACGACTGCGCAAACGCAGAATTTTGTGTTCGTTCACAATAGGTTTGTTCCAACACCTCGAAAAACCGTTCATCGTATGGTCACGCATATGTGCGCAACACTTGCTACCATACAAGGTAAGTACAATGTAATGCATTACATTTTTATTGCTATATATTGTCAACATCGGGCCCATTACCGATATATCAATAAAGAATACAAATCTCATTGTTAAGTCTTAATTTTTATATGTAACGTAAAAACAAACACAAATAATAATACTATATTTTATGTCAAATGATATTTGTTATTATTAAAAATAATTAATTCGACTACACTTTATAGAGGATGTAGAACTGACTGATTGATTTTTAGTATATAATTGTCAACTTTCTTAATTATTGTATTGTATTGTATTGTACTAAAGTGTAAATAACTTTTATGCAGAGTATTATTATTTATTTAGCCTATGGCTGCATATTATACTTTTATTTACACAATAAAGATAAAATCTAGTGTATAAATAAAATAACAGAGTAAATATTCTGTAACTATTCTGCTATTGTTTGCATTTTTCGTCTTTAATTAACAAAAAACAAAATTTAATTTCTGATCATTTGTAATGCCATGAAAGTATTTATTTTTTAAATTTTGACAAATGAATACATTTTACATAAAAATATAAATAATAACAATA
>JABXWE010029027.1:0-21066 GCA_014611495.1 Limonius californicus | reverse complement strand
TCGCAAAAAGGTTACGGAGCTGCAATTTATATAAAATGCAAGGATAATCATAAGAATTATTCCACACAGCTGCTTTGTGCGAAATCTCGTGTTGCACCCATAAAGATGGTGACAATACCGAGACTAGAATTATGCGCTGCATTGTTATTAACAAAATTGGTTAATTCAGTCTGTCAAACACTTGACTTAAATTTTTCCAAAATATTTTTGTGGACTGATTCTACAATAGTGTTAGCATGGCTAACGTCATATTCACAATCATTAAATACGTTCGTAGCTAATCGGGTAGCCCAAATACAGGAACTGACCTCGATAACCAATTGGCGTCATGTTAGTTCCCAAGAAAATCCAGCTGACATTATAAGCAGGGGGTTATTACCCAACGAATTAATTCAAGCGGACCTTTGGTTCCAAGGCCCGGCTTGGCTAAAAAATAACGAACTACCGCAATCAAATTTTGATGCAAATACGGTAGAAATAATAGAAAAACGCAAGATAGTGCTGTTAACCAATAAAATCCCGAATGACGAATTGCCATTGTTTACGAAATATTCAAAATTATCAAAATTACAGCACGTAACGGCTTATTGTCTAAGATTTGTCAATAATTGCAGAAACAAAACAAATAAAACTGTTGGAAATTTGTCGTTGTGCGAATTGCAAACTGCTATACATACATTAATCCGTAGTTTACAACAACGGGAATTTCCCAATGAGTTAAAGAAATTAAAGAAAGGCGAACTATTAGACAAACAAAGTCAACTAATTAATTTAAATCCGTTTATAGACGAAAGTGGATTATTAAGGGTAGGCGGTCGTTTGAGAAATGCGTCGGTTGCTATGGATAAAAAACACCCAATTATTTTACCAAAAAGACATTATATAACAAAATTGATTATCATACAAGAACACGAGCGTCAATTGCATTCGGGTGCTCAAGCAACATTATCTGCTTTGCGACAAAATTATTGGATCATAAATGCTCGCAGTGCAATAAGATTGATTTTACATAAATGTATACGATGTTATCGCGTACGTCCACAGACTGTAGTACAGAAGATGGGCGATTTACCTAAAGATAGATTAAGATTAACACGTCCCTTTTTGACAACCGGCATAGATTATGCTGGGCCAATTTTAATTAAAGAAGGTCGCGGAAGAAGTAAACGCAGTAGCAAAGTTTATATCGCTTTATTTATATGCTTCTCAACCAAGGCAGTTCATTTGGAGCTGGTAGGAGATCTCACGACAGAGTCATTTTTGCATGCATTGAAAAGATTTGTAGCTAGACGCGGATGCGTGTCATGTATATATTCAGATAACGCGACAAATTTTGTAGGGGCGAAGCGCGAATTAGAAGAATTAGCCCACCTGTTCAAGGACTCAAAATTTCAGAAAAGTTTAAATACAGCCTTAGAACCGATGAATATAACATGGAAATTCATCCCGCCGCGATCGCCAAACATGGGCGGCCTGTGGGAAGTTAACGTGAAGGTGGTTAAATTTCATCTCAGGCGAATTCTAGGTAATGCACTCTTGACTTATGAGGAAATGTACTCGCTTTTAACCCAAATTGAAGCATGCTTAAATTCCCGACCCCTCACCCCACTGACCTCAGATCCCAATGACCTGGTCGCGCTCACTCCTGGACATTTTTTAATCGGGGAACCGCTGACAGCCTTAGTGGAACCCGATCTCTCAGAAATCAAATTAAATCGCTTGTCACGTTGGCAATATGTCGAACGAGTGCGACAATACTTTTGGAAAAGATGGCACCGAGAGTACTTGGTACAGATGCAAGGACGCACCAAGTGGCAACAAGGCACGCAGCAGCGTCTTCAAGTTGGTGAAATGGTGGTCCTCGTCGAAGACGGTGTCCCGCCGCAGCAATGGCTCCTGGGCAGGATCAGTGAGGTTCACCCCGGTGCGGATAATGTAATACGTGTGGTGACAGTGAAAACAGTTCGCGGGCTATTTAAGCGTTCTGTGAATCGTTTGTGTTTGTTGCCAATCAATGACTAATAACAGACAAATATTTGATTTAATTAGAACATTAGTGTTTTGTTTATGTATTAGTATGTGTATGTATTAGATTTAAGAATTTTATTGTTGGCAACTATTGTAATAAGCATAATTAATTTAAAACCTACAGGTTTTCAAAGGGGGCGGTATATGTAGAATTCTAGGTAGAATTTTACTACTAGAAGAGGCCGTCCTTTACTGGGGGTGGTTTCCCACCCCTACTTAAGTTTTTTGCTCAAGCATCTGAGGGAACACAGTCACGAGTAGCCACTCAGTGCTTGAGGAGTTCTAACGTAGTTGATGTTAATAAATGTTATACAAACAACCGAGTGTTTCTGTTGCGTTACATTTCAATTAAACAGTTTACATCTATTGGTCCTTCGAAACAAGGCTTCGAAACCCAACAAATATAATACATTCATTCCATTTTGCTTATTGCCGATTAAATAACTTGCACAAGCTGAAGCTTTTCTACTATTGTTTTAAAACGAAAGAATGTTTGCCATTTCAATTTGCTCAATTGCTTCTGTGGCAAATAAAATAAGAAAGCAACCGACTATGAATTTAAGTTTGATTTCAAGGCAATGAAGTTTGATTCACGAGCCCTACTTTGCAAAATAGATGTTCAAATTAACTTATTATACTATCGGTATCAAATAATTCTGTGGAAAATAATATAACACACACACACCCCATAAAATAAATTAATTTAGAAAGTAATTGTTGCTAACTGCTACTTAACAGATGTTTCTGGTCATGAAATATTTTTTTATAGTTATAGAACACCATTATCTATATTTTATATTAGTTATAGCAATCTACATTACTAAATACATTTTTGATCTCAATATCTACGTTGAACACTTGATGTGAACATCTAAATGCAACAAAGTTTCCAAAACGGTAACAATATACAGTGTGCTCCGTTTAAAACAAGCAACGTCAAATTATTTACAGTTAAACGCGAATCGCCACAAAACTAAATGTTATAAATTTGGTATTTTAAAAATGTTGGTGGTACAATTTTAATTAACATGCGGTGTAGTATTATAATATATTTAAAACCCTATAACTATTTAAAAAAAATTGTAATGGCATTAGTAACTAATGTTTATTGTTGCCAAATTTAAATATCACAAGCAGGAAAAGTGATTATTAAAAAACCTACCTAATAATTCGGCATTATGGAAAAATCTATTACACAGGTCAGGTCCACTTCCAATTTGTCTTTTCTTTATAATTATTAATATTATAGATAGTAGATATATACCAAAAGTGAATTAAATGCAAAACAGATATTAAGGTTAAGTTCGGATTTCACCGAAAATAATTTCAACTTTTTTATTTTGTACAGAACACCGTGTATATTTTAAAGTATTCAGAATATGGACATATAATATACACACATGGAGAATTAAATTACAATACTTTTACAGAAATTCCACCCATGCGGGGATTATAATTTCCATAATATCCAGAATATCAAACTGCGCTCCATCGTGCTTTACACCGTTGACTTTGTATTAATATTTAAACATAATGGCGTAACAGAAAGAACGGTGTAACTAAAAATGGAGTTGCAACAGAAAAAAAAAAACAAAGGACGCCATAGGTTAAAAATCCTATTGTTTGAATCCCCCCCCCCAAATCGCTACATATCTATGTTGTCTCATCCTATTCAAAATGTCTATTAACATAAATTATGTCATATAGGGTAATCCATGTTCAACATGGAGGTAGGAAGTGAAATTTAATATCTGTTTATTATCTTTTAACCCAGTTTTGGGTGTATATTAAGCTCTTTTAATTCCATCTGATTCGTTGACATCATTTTTGAAATCTGCGAAACATGCAATGCAAGTGTATTGTAAAATTAATTTATCGTTGTAGTGCTATAACTTATACTGGGTATAAGTGAGAACGGGTTTGCCCCCTCTTCTTCATGTATGTAGACAGAATATAATGGTAGAGTTAATAAAATCTTCCAAAATCTTCCTCTTCTTTTGTGTATAGGCCAATGGTCTTTTAACTACCTACAATGGAGGAGGTTGTATTTCTACGTATGCCGGGCAAAAGGTTAACCTAACCCGTCGAACAATGAAGAGAAGTTCCACTACATGATTTACAATTGTCAAAGATGTTTGTATGACAACCGGGACCGCCGGCTTTACAAAACAAAAGTCAATTAGCTGGTGATATTAGCAATTTTGTACCACTTTCGGTTTTCCAACAAATCCCCATAAATTGTTTGTTGTTTTAATATAATACCGTATATGCTGTTATATATCTCATAGTGAGACAAAATAATAAGTGGACGCGACTGCCTCCCTGGACTTTCCCATACTGGAAACTGTTCATATCATCTTTATTTCAAATTATATATATATATATATATAAATAATAATTATATATATCAAATTAAGTATTAAATACAAAATTTTGATAAATAATTTATAACTTGTTGTTGTAATACCGGTTAAAGAAATGAATGTAGCGCGACAGTATGGCAATGGTTCTGAACCAAAGTGCGCGGGGCTGTCCGTACCGCTAGGCCGTCGCGCGGTCTAACTAGTACCAATCGCTATTGCTACCGAGGTAAAATTTTCTAAGTCCCTGGAAATTATATTTTGTAGGGCATAAAAAATCGATTTTTTTATTTTCGCGGAAAAAGATTCTTTGGCGCAAACAAATAACAACCGTTAGAATAAAAAAAATATTTTTCTAAAAAAAAGGGGGGAGGGGGCCGGTGCGCTTACATATATCCACGAGTGTAATATTTCTTTGCATATTCATATGCTCCATTACGTACTGAGCGATTCAGTGAAAACCCCAGCTTCCTATCTTTTTTTCGTTTATTAATTAAAGGAGTTTGAAGTTTCAAACTTCCAAGCTTCGTAGAGGGCGCCACAGGAAAATTACGGAGTTCTTCAAAAAAACATATCGATAGCCCCTTGCGAGGTCTATCGACATATGAAATTTAAAAAAATTCATTGGAGCAGTTTTTGAGAAATAATTTTTTGAAAATTTCCAAAATTTTGAAAATTCGTAATTTAGGCCCCTTATAATTTTTCAAAAAACTTTTTATATCACCTCATTTTACCCTTCATATACTATTCAGAAAATAAAAATCATTTGAATCGATTCATCCGTTTTCGAGTAATTGGGCGTTAAACTCAAAATTTTCAAAAAATCATAGCGGCCTTCATTTTAAAGCTAGCGAGTTCGGCAAAAAACTAACAGATTTGTCTTATGACCCTCTATCGTTATCCGCGATAAAAGTTTCAAAATTGTAATCACGAAAAAAGTGATACCAAAAAACATGCGTAACTTCCGCTTCCGGTTTCGGATTTTTTTGAAAAGCTTATTTTTTCGATGAATTTTCGATACACCCCCGCATTCCAAAGCGCATCAAAATCGGAGCAATACTTTCGGCTGTAGGAGCGTCACATACGTACGTACGTACATACGTACGTACATACCCACCCACAGACAGACATTTTTTAAAAACCACTTTTTTGGGTTCCTAGAGACCCAAAACGGATATTTCCGTTAAAATCTCGATTTCGAAAATTTTCATGAGTTCAATACTTACCCTATACCTATAAGGTATGGGAAAGTAATATACCTATAAGGTATGGGAAAGTAAAAAGAGTACAGTGGCGTATTTCAGATGTGTTTTATCATCTCATAATAATGGAATTTTATACAAACAGATTGTCTTTAAATGCTCTGTTATTATTCAGCTATAAACAAACTGTTTTACTAAAAGCAACGTAGAGTGTTAGACAACGAGTACTTTGGCTAAACAAACTTTAAATTGATTCAAACAAAATTTTGTAAAAGGTACACCCTATATTTTAACAGATAATTGAATAATATAACATTTTTACTTGCAAAACTTGCAATTGGGATAATGTGTGTATCGCCCGTAAGTATTATTAATTTTTGGTCGACAACTGTCTAATGATTTTTAGGGATTCTTTTATTTTCATTTTAAAATAAAGTGTTACTTTCTTTGGCTGGTCTTAATTATTTAATTATTTAATTTAGTAAATTGTCATAAATTGCTTTATCCACTATTCACATAATTGACAAAGTTATTAATATTAGGGAACAGCCAGGGCGAGTTAGGGAATACATTCCAATTTAAAAAATTTATGTAATGTCCAAGTAGCTTTGGAATGGGGTTGCGTGGGCGACGTGATCGGGCACGGACGTGTGTATTATCCATTGGATTTCTTCTTAGTTTTGCTTTAATAAAAACAACATGGGAATGGGAGTGCTCGCAAAACGCTTCGGGCGAAAGTGATTAGCGAGACTAAAAACAAAACAATTTTGGGGGCAAACAATAAAGTGAAAGTGCTAGGGGACGGAAGAGAGGAGAACCACTGCCGCCTCTACAAAGTGCTACATCAAAAAGGGGAAAGAACAGCGATCGACACAGATCACAACAACACTGAGGGTGACGCAGTTAAAAGCTAAGTGTCGCAGGCCTAAGTAGCCATTGTAGTCCTTTGTAATCTTTAGCAGTAGTTGGTAGCACTGGTACTGGTCCCTTAACCCAGACTAATTTCATAGAAATTACTCGCCGTTAATTACCTAATTACTTGATTAATTCCTTAGCAATGTTTTGATTGGTCATGCATGTAAACATGCGGCTATAATTTGTATTGGATGTTTATGTGATGGGGTCGGATATGTAATTGATGTGTTGGGCAGCGCACTGCATCAAGAGGTGGACGCTGGGCGCATATTCCAGGAGGACCGCCCGGCCATCCTCTACAGCCGGAGTATGCCATGCAGGCAGAGGAAATGCAGAGCGGAGGACCGTGCTGCGCGTGGAGTACATCATTGGGGGAGGGATATGCAGGGCGCCGGCATGCCTGGGGAGACATGGGAGGTCTGGGCGCGAGAAACGGGGATGTCCGAAGAGAGGTAGGAGGAGTGTGCGCGCTGCAGAGGAGTCCGCTCAGGAGTCGACTGGGTAGGGGCAGGATGGCGAGGAGGAGGAGGCAGTAGGAGGATGAGGAGAGGGAGCGAAGCAGGTGCCGGTGGGAAGGAGGACGCTGGATATCTGGCTGTCAACGGTACAGGGGAGGGTTGGGGATGCGAAGGAGGTACAATCCAGAGTCGACCTTCCAACTGAGTGGTAGGGCAGTGGTGGTCACTGCGGCG
Organism: Limonius californicus; assembly: GCA_014611495.1. Classification (NCBI taxonomy): domain Eukaryota; kingdom Metazoa; phylum Arthropoda; class Insecta; order Coleoptera; family Elateridae; genus Limonius; species Limonius californicus. The sequence continues at coordinate 13,869 of JABXWE010029027.1, read as the reverse complement.
AGTATTAAGTGGTTGGCTGGTCATTGGGACACAAGGAGGGGAGCAGTCTGTTACCTAGAACAATGGCCAGATGGGAGATGCGAGCAGGGTGAAACTTTGATACCGGGGTTTCTTGGGGTCGGGAGCATGGTCGCATAGCGGACAGTGTGAATGGGTTTGGGAGCGAATATTAAGTGGGTTGTTAGTTATTGGGAAACTAGGAGATGTGCAATCAGTAACCTTGGAACAATACGTGGATGTGAAATACGATCAATGTGAACCTTCAGTAACCTTTGAACACTACATAGATGTGAAATAAGAACACTGTGAACCTTCGATACCAAAGTTTATTGGGGCCAAATATATAATCGCATAACGGGCAGTTTAAATAAGTTTGGGAGTAAATATTCAGTAGGTTCGTAGTCATTAGGACACTAAGAGATGTGCAATCAGTAACCTTAGAACAATAGCATGATGTGAAATAAGAACAATGTGCAGCTTTGATACCAAAGTTTATTAGGGTCAAATGTATAATCGCATAATGGACAGTAAAAATAAGTTTGGGAGTAACTATTAAGTAGGTTATTAGTTATTAGGAAACTAAGAGAAGTGCAATCAGTAACCTTAGAACAATAGCACGATGTGAAATAAGAACAATGTGAAGCTCTGAAACCAAAGTTTATTAGGCTCAAATGCATAATCGCATAACGATTTCGGCTACGTACTCAACAACCCCATTGATGCGTAGCTTACTAATTACCTGGTGTTGCATCAGCGGTGTCTTGCGGTATGCATTGCAGACATGCAAACATTGTGCAATGTCCCACCCGATCCTACCCTATCCCGTAAATTCCTACCCACCTACTGGCATGAGGTGGGCCTGGCGTATGCAGGATCGACCCTCGAGGCAGCTCCATGTCAGATGATGATGATGACAGTTGTCTAATGACTTTTACAGCGAAAATAAAATACTAACAAACTAGCCTGCAAACTATAATCCTCGGCTAACGAGAGTGCATGAGGATGCTAGCGTAAGGGGATTTCAAAAGTAATCGGTCTACTACCAGCTTTGGAAATATTGACTACAACCTGATTCATTCGCTAGCTTTGATATGCAGTTTATGCTTTCATGCAGAATAGTAACGTAGGGATTCCCGTATCAAGTATCCGAATTTTCTCGGAAGGACGTGTTAACATACACGCTCGTTAGCCGACGACTATACACGATCTCCACTGAATAAAATTAAGATGTCTTCTCTGCTTAAACCGGAAGTAAGCAATCTTGTTTATCCAAAATACTCGTTGTTCAAAAGTAGATTATGTTTATTAAAATATGTTTTCTGTAGCTGGAAATAACGGAGCAAATCAGCACTTTCTGCATTTAAAATTTACCTGTATAATACACAAACCAAATTTTAATTCGTTTACTTTGAACATCAAAACACAGCGTGACCAGGTGACACGCAGTATTTTTATTAACATGGCTATCACGTTGCTCCGAGTTAGCAGGAGAAGTTAAAACCAAAGTGGAATGGTGAGACTGTCGTATGTTGTTCAACTTCATTTATTTTTTATTAAACTGCTAACTAATGGCTGCCATGTTAAATAAGTAATCAGGCCTAGCAAGATCACATAAACTATAACCTCCGTACTATTACAGATCAAGAACAAGGAAGAAGATCGAGAAGAATTTCTACCATAAATGAAGTGCATTCACTGTGACGTCCGCTAGGAAGATCAATTATCGGTTTATGCACAGTACATCGAGCAACTCGTTTATTCGAATGCAAAATTCCCGCATGCAAATTGCGTACAGGCGCAGTGATTTTCTGCAGAACAGAAACCGTACATCGAAATCTAAAATGCGGTTTCCTGGAAGCAAAAAAATCAGTTGCGAACGGGAGATGCATTTTCAAAACAAGGATATTGCTTGCAGAAATGTATTCGAATATCCACAATGCAGGCTGCACATTTAAATCCATTTATGGGGCTGTCCTTCTCGGCCCCCATAGCGGTGGTGGAGTAGAATAAGGACGGCAAGTTGGTTGTTACAATTTGTACATGCTCACTGAATGTTTGTTCCTGTTTATGCACCCTTGAACCTCTTGTACGCGATTCGCTATCTTGTACCTTTGGATTTTTACTGCTTGCTGGTTCGAAATGCTAATGAACTGTGCATGCGATATTTACCTTTTTAATCCTGAAATGACTTGCGACGATAAGGTGCTTTCTGTTCAATTTATATTCTGAATTTCCGAATAGAGGGTGTTCTGGAAGATCTGCAGAAAAGTAAACCTGTGATTAATTGGTGGGATAACCAGACACTAATTGTAATAATTATTTGGCAGTCGTAAAACGATTTTTAATTCGTATTCAAATGTTTGAGTACCTTTGGAATGCAGCCAAAGCTCGAGCTGAAGAAGCAAATAAATTTTATTTTCAAGGTCGACGAGATACTTTAATATAGTAATAGCATTGGCAGAATGTCAACTACTGCCTGTTTACAAAAACAAGAAACAAATGCTACCAACAACACTTACCTAACTTCCGTTTCCGTTAACGGATTTATTCGACTTTTGACTATCTCTTCAAATTCTTAGTAAGCCACCACATTTTAAACTTCATGAAAACTAAAATAACATATATTGAGTACCAAACGCGAGAATTAAAATTTGTACTATTTGTAAAAGGCCTCTGACAGAAAGACCTCCATTACGAAAATTGATCAAAATATTTGAGCTGTTTATGAGAAATATTTTCTTAATATTTTTTTATATTTAAGGGATTGTGTACACAATATACACTGATATTTCAACGTTAACATATTAGATCTACCTAAATTCACTTCGAATATCTTTTTACATCCAACAGTCTCTCTTCATACCTACAACAGTATACAGAGCAATTCATACTGTGGTTAATAATGTGAAGACCTAAAACATTTTCAAAATGATTTGATTTCCAAGACGAAAAATGTTAGTTAGGAAAGGATTACTTCTTGAAATAATTTCAAGAACCGTTCAAGGTTAAATGTGTAGATTCTAAGCATCGCTACTATTTATTATTGTTCACGAATAATGAAAATACAGTCACATGTATTTGATATTCCATTTGCTGCTACGAAAGCTTAAAATCTTGCCATGTCATACTTCGTTGAATTCTATGTAGTATCGCATACGGCGTTGCAACCACGAATAGTTCAGTTTCGAAATTCTACTTACTACAGTACTTTGTACACGTGACATAACCATAAAATTTGTTTGCGTCAAAACATTCCATTTCTAACAAAACCTGTAATATTACGACTTCTATTGGCCGCTGGTTCTTCGTGAGTACCATCAGAAGAAATTTGAGATGTATTTTTTAGCATTTAAGATAACAGAAACTAACCTCAAAATTCTATACATGGAAAAGTGTTGGTAGATTTAATGTATCTACTGTTTCGTGAATCCTTCGCGGTTGCTATAATTTTAAGAGTTCTATTTTGTAAAATGTGCTTACCTTAACGGAAAGTTGAAAACTGCAGATATGTTACCTCTTTTTCAGCATAAAAAATTAGCATTAGATGATTAGTATTTAACAGTGCAAATGAGATACTTAAACCCATTCCCGCCAATGAATATTTCGGTTTTACATAAAAAACTAGAAACTCTAAGGGCATTTGGCAGTCTTGTTGTAAGTTTAAAAAGTATGTATGTTTTTAAATTATACCATAATAATCGTATTTTAGACACAAAAGAATGATTCTTCTACAAAGTGCTTGCATGCCTATAAAAAAGGAAAATAATGATTATTTTGGGATGATAATTGTTTAGCTCTAGCATATGTGCATGGTTAATAGGTACAGATAAGAGGTGAGGCAACAACAAACCTTGAGTTTTAAAATAGTTGCATCTGAATCAAAAACACGCAGCCACTGCTGACAATTTGTAGGAAGTTTCATTACCTTTCTGGTCATTATATACGAATATTACTTGATGTTTCTTATTTATCTTTATTAAAATTGTAGGAATTTTGTAAACCTACAATTTGCGCCGTTCTTTTTTACTTTCACAATTTTTTGCTATTGGATGAGTAGTGTTTAATAAATGGGTTAAAGTTAAAAAAAAAGATATTGAGTTTGAAGTTCCATGCTCGCACTTTAAAATTTGTTTTTCTGAAAAAAGTAACATGTAAAATGTATGTATATTCCTTTTCCGGTTTGAGTTAGCCACAAGAAAATATTTAACCAGACGACTGTTAGCTGTATAGGAAAGTAAAAATATATATCACATAAAATATATATATGTATATAAAATATAAATGATATTAACCCTAACATACAAAAAACTCAAATTGTTTCGATTTCTACATCTACATTACTACATGATTTAAGTAATTACTATTTGTTTTAAAATTTTTCGATGGTAAGTTTCCCACTTTAAAATTAGGCTGCTTCTTTAATTATAATTTATATTGAGGAGCTATAATTTTGTTCAACAAAACTCCAAAAATTCTATTTCACAATTGAGCTAACTTCACTTGAGAAATTATATTGCAATCGATGATTAGATCTTGTTACATTGTACTATAATCGTGAAAAATTAAAACCAAAAATGCAAAACTTTGTAACACTTAGCGTTAACGATTAAGTAAGTATGCGGTGGATTGTGGAATCTGCTTCAAAGGGTCACTATCTTCCTGAATCTGCTCTTAATGCAATTATTTTTTGCCATACGATTAGGTGCGCGCACATCATTGATTTAACGTCAGTTCTCTTGAAAAAACAACTCCAATTGCGATAAAGCCGGTGTCGTTGCGATAATGGAATGTTAAGCAAAGAGACAAGTTCACACTTCCTTTGAGCAAACATCGTTGAGTTTGATTTTATTAATACCGTCGGTCTCCCTCGGGGAAATCGAAACCCCCATAATTACAAAATGATTTCTGCAATGCTTGCGCGCAATTCTTGATGGGCAATCGCTGATAACCCGCAATCTACAGAGGAAGTTGCAAGAGATGCCTGCATAATTGAAAAACAGCGCATTTAAATCCATATCCACCGGCAATGAATCTGTACGTCCATCGCGTTCGCAGCAGAAATCGCCGAAGCTCCGAAGGCATCACGAGTTCACGAAGAACGTGTCTGGTTACCAGTTGCTTCATAATAAGCATCACGATGTTCGCGGGTGGCACAAGAAAGCGCATTGACATACGAGGATTCTTTATTTCTGTCCGTCTCCTTTCCAGCGCGGGCCACTAGGAGACGAGACAGAGACGCCGAAGGACTGAAGACTGGCGACGATCTTCAAAAGGCCTTCGTGGCGAATGCACAAGTGAGAGGAGAACACAGGTTTATTTTCACTTGACCGAGCTTGGAGATGCCATCAGGTGTGGCAACGTGCAAAAATTAAATTGCATTGCTTGAACTCCAAGACCTTTAACGCATTTTATTGTACATAAACAGAAGAACCGCCGTCGAGGAATTTGTATTTTTCGTATATAAGGCTGCACCCATCCCGGGGGCGTCCCTAATAACTGTTTAGTGAGATAAGGAAAGTTTGGAAAACTCTTATAAATTTTAGACTCACCTATCCAAGGTACTCGATACGCACTGGTAAGAGGGTTTACTTAGGTTTAAAGTCGTACTCACCTAAAACAAGAAAGAAAACATATTATTATCTTACGTTTACCTACTACAGACGTGAATAGGTCAGAATAGTATAAGTGTTACAATAAATATTCAAATGAAACCTCTGGAGTATATTCGGAGTTATTTCCTGCATGGGATCAACAATTCTTTGTTCAAGTTATTTCTGGGTATTTACTGTCGTTTCGTAAACTTTATTCTTCACATACCCCCACAAAAAAATAATTCAAAGGATTCACATCTGGAGAACGTCAAATCACAGGACCTCCACGACCTATCCAGTGATTTGGCAAATTTAAGTGTAACCACTTCCGAATGTTAGCTACGAAATGATGTGGTGAACCAACTACTTGCAACCATCAATTTTGTCAATTTATAAAATGGTAAATTTTCTAATTGCCCTTCTAAATCTTCATTTAAGAATTACAAAAAATCGTCACTTCGAATTAAGCTTAGAAGGGTCCTAATACCAGATTATTCAAAATACCCGCCCCAAGTGATTCAATTGAAAATCTACGTTAATGTCTCACAGGGATAGTACATGTGTAGGTTTTCAGCTGCCCAATAATGGCTGTTGTGAATATTAACACATTCGTTTTTACTAAAATTGCACTTTTCCGTCCAGAGAATTTTAAAATAAAATTTGGATCACGATGATCGGAAATGTTTTAGAAAGGATATAAACCGACCAGAAGAAAGAAAACGTAAAGAATACCAGCGATACAGGGAATTTTTCTTTTTAGTATACATTGACTATGTATACTTTTAAAAAGAACGCGTCAATTACGCCTATTGTGTAGGCAACAAACTATACCAACAACTAAAAAACAGAAATAAACGTCACGGTAGTTGTGAATTATTTGAGTATGAAGGATAGGTTGATGCAGTGTTTATACTAAATGAGTATTTCACCCTGTATATAGGACGCAAATTATGACTTATTTGTTAAATACAAAAATCGAGAGGGTGATGTTTCTGTAAGGTCCGTGAACATTGTACTTCCTTTGTAGAACAAAAATGTATCAGCGGCAAGGTGGTGTAATGGTCAGCATAGTTACCTTCCAAGCAGTTGATCCGGGTTCCATTCCCGGCCATCGCAAACTTTTTTAATTATTATTTTTTGTCAACGTAGCATAAAATATTTAATTTCATTTCTTCGGTTAAAACGTGATTACTTTTAGTTCTTATTTTATTGGAATTTATTACGCAACCCTCTGATTTAAATTTGCTAACAATTGTTTGTATGGTTCGAATACAAGGAATGGGTCTTTGTGGATATTTTAGTGAAAATAAGTCTCTCACAGTTCTTAAGCTGTTGCCATTCTGATACCACATTAGAATTTCCACCTTTTCGTCTTAACTGTACATGGTTGTATAAAAGACGCAAGAAGACACTAAATAAAGATTAATTTTATTTTTTAACATGGAATTAATTTGATTGTTTTGGTCACAGCAGTTGTCTGTATAGTTGGTTCCTACACAATAGGCGTAATTGACGCGTTCTTTTTATAAGTATACATGGGCAATGTATACTAAAAAGAAAAATTCCCTGTATATGATAACATGTAAACTTATATTTCTACTTTAACACATCAAATGAACCTGCATCGCTTTAAATACAAAACATGTCATTTCATATAAGCCTCAACGCAATGGTGGTTAGATTGAAAATTTTCACACTCACGATGGTGCTAAATGAATTGGTATCAAGTTAAACCATTTTTACGATAAAACAGAAGACAAGTAGCAAAAAGGTAATCTCAAATAGTAAAACCAAGTATGGAGATTTAAGAAAGATTATCCTTAGTTACATAATCATTCCTTTGTTAGCAGTTTCTACGTCCCTCTACTGGGCTTGGAACTCTTTTCCAGCACGTGTTTCTCCTCAGCGCCAAAGTAGCAAGACGAGGGACGTTTAACGTCAAATCCGAACGATAAAAATTTCAGAGAAACTTTTAACGTTAAGATCCCGCGGTTGCCAATCGGATTGGGGATTTGCCATAATCTAAACCAAGTTATTTCTGCTGTAATACGTTATTTGATAGAAGATTATAAAAAAAATTATTATTTTGATTGATTTAGATTCTATATTTAGGCCGCATCTAAAACATCGCTTTTAAATCATTTTGGACCATAAAATATAAGGTACGTGTGAAGAAATGAATAATATCATAAACATTATGTATGAAGATGTATAGATGTTATTATCCATTTGCCACAGTTATCGCAGTACAAAAAAAGTCTCCTAGATTACAGTGATCCTACAATAAACTCGCTTGGATCTATTAGGACGGTAATATATAGGGTGTACAAAAATAGGTGTAAATAATACGAGATGTATGTAAAAATATATCAATATATTGAAAGTTTATCACATTAAAATATCTTTTAATTTTTAAACGCACTACAAAAAAAGGAACAAAATTAAACAGATATTCAAAAGCAGCACCGATTTGTAGTAGTCAGTTTTCAACGCATTTTTAAAATCCGTGTCTAATGAATTTCATACATCTCTTTTGCATTTTAAAACTTAGGTCCCACAAAAACAAATTTTAACAATCAAGTTACAACATAGATGCCCAATGATTCCTATTATTAATCGTATAATCATTATATTGTTGTAAATATTTTTCAGGTGATAATGACTAATTTCAATTAATGTGCATCATTTAAAATATTAAATTATATAATCAATATAAAAAGTACTTCATATTAACAAAAAGTAACTAAAAACAGTATTTGGTAAATAATATGTAGGTATCAGCAGAAATGTGTAACATTATTAACGTAGTTGTTAATTACCGCTATGGCGACGTAATGTAACTAAACGGTAAAAAGCAATTACATATCGTGAATTTGAAACAGTTGTATTTGAATGTTAACGAATTTGGATGGAATCTGTAAATTCATAGAAATTTAATTGATTTACTAAATGCGTAATTAATTTGCATAGCTCCGACACAACTGAAATTCGCGTTATTCATGCAATAATTCACACAGGAAGTTTTTGCTGTAAATAGTATAATATCCAGGTTAATAAAAATTGATTTCGAATTGGTTGTACGGCATATTAAACTAAACTCTTATACCTATTCCGCGAAACCAAGCAAGAACAAGTGCATATTTGTATTTGTTGCTATTTTACTGCTCGTCTGCTTGACAAACTGTGGTGAATGTAATAAGAGAGTTTGGTGGAATAGTCGAGTCAAGAAGATACGAAATTTTTAGTTTTGTTTTAATAATATAAGTAAAAAAAACGTAGTCCAATTTTTCTATGTATTATATGAAACCCAATATATCTAGGTAGGTTTAAAAAAATGCACGGTGCCCATTATGTATGTCAAAAATACTGTGTTGTCGAGAAAAACACTTTCATCACATTGTTCGAATTTCTACTATATTATATGTAGTTTAGTTGTCACCGCAAGTGTTCACGGTAAACCCTGCATTTTTAAGTTTGCAATTGTTGCTCATTCTATTACCACAAATTAAAAATGTTTTTTTTTAAATATCCCCTATTTTAACAGTTTTGCGGTCTAACAAAGCGATAATTATTATTTTATTGATTCCACAGAAATACTATCCTGTCAAAAGATTATAAATAATTACAATAAATATCTGCTTGAACTTGAATGTGAAAAGTGAGCAGGTTTCTATACATGAACAGAAAGAAAATACTTCAGGTAACACTAACACTAGTTAGATATTATTGTATAACAATCCAATTTCTAATAGAACAAGCAAATTAAAGCGCAGTGGGAATTTCAGCAGGATAAACATGATTAAATAAACACAAACCGTTTCCCCTAATCTTCCGCCTACGTAACTCATCATTATTTTCAATCTTCTCTTACTTATTTACACCTTGATATTCTAACTAATATAAAAACGTAAACAAATTAGATTAAAATTAAAGAGAAATTTACTTGGCAGAAAAACATGATTTATAGTTATTTTCAGTTGAATTATCGTTTATTGTTAACAATGTTCTATGATAAACAACATAGTTCTTGAAAGGGAAACAATTAAAAATTCTAATAATGTGATGTTGCGTATGTGATTTCATTTAATATAAATACATTGGTTAAAAAATAAATATATTTAGCACTGATATTATTACAAATACAAGATGTGTCAAAATTGAAGGTAGGATTTGACATGTAAATAGATCTTTCATTAATAATCAAATTTCAATGATATTATATACAATGGATGGATTAACGAACGTATGGAGATTTGTTTCGCTGGGTATGAAAGATGACATTTTTTAAATGATTGTTGTTTGCCGCCTCGCAAAGTCGAGCTCCTTCGACAGGATTATTCATAATATTATTTATTGCGGGAGCTGAAAGGTCCGGCGAACGTGGAGGCCAATGAATCCGGAAATTTCGCTCCCTGATCTCATGCGACACCTGATAGGAGATATCATAAATTCACGAAATTCGCAGATTAACTGGCCGCTATTTCAGCTCCCGATTAGTGCATGTAAAAATACTGTACACATAGTAAATATTTGCTACTTTCAAGAAATAAGGATTTTCCTGAAACATATACTTTGGTTTGGATGGCTATTCTATACAGAATAGCGGGTAAGTTGAATTGTAGATCTATGGCGGTAGAATAAGTTTCCAAAGTTATATGTATATAGTCAACAGTAGACAGAATTTTAGAAAACATTCAACAAAGTTGTGCTTTTCTTTAGTTTCTTGTTAAAAGACTTACAATTTTCAAAACAATCCTAATTATTCAAACGCAGTTCTAGGTGTAGTCCGATAAAAATTACCTTGTACGAAATAGTTAATATACAGAATGCTCCACAACTCCTATGTAACGGAGAAGTTTTCCAACATACAGGATCCTTATTTTCTCTATATTTCTTAATGATTTGAGGCAACATTAACGAATATCTTTTGCAACGAGAAAAATAAGAAAAATATTTAAAAAAAACTCGTTGAATCGTGTATTATTTCATCACGTTTCTCGTATGAATCTCGGAGGCGCCCTCTTCATCTCTTGTAGTGAAGCAGTTTGGGAGTATATTGGCACTAGCTTGGTATGCATACCTTTTAATAGGAAAATTGCTAACTGAATTTGTACTATGATTATCAAATAACTTCCAATATTAACTCTGGGCGCTTTAAATTCCTGTATTCGGGAAGTTCATGTGCTAGAATCGGTTTACAGCCGCTCCATCTCCTTCGCGTCCACGCGCTTCCGGAATGCTGGAAGGAGATACCAAAACGGCGTCGAGCTTAATTACAGAAAATTAAACATTTCTCAGGTCAAATTGCACTGCGCTCGTTAAAATATACAGCCGGGTAATAAATCGGCTACTGCAAATGAACAATGAAGCACTTTTTATCTCGGCAATAATAGTGTAATATCGTAATCGGACGATTCCAGCCAGTCGAGTAGGGAAAGCTAAGTTTAATTACTCCGAAGATACTTGGATGTAGCTATTATTTAAACCCATTGTTGGGCATGAAAATAAATGGTGCACAGGAAAAGTTGCAAGATTTACATAAAGCTAATGTTAGCGACTAGTTAAGGAGAACCTAGTTCCGGTTTGGTTTTTATACATAGTGTTTGAATGAAGTATTTCAAGTCACTGATTCAAAGTTCCACATTTTATGTTAGTGGTATTTTCATGCTTCCCTATTCCGTTTCAAAAAGTAAAACATTAAGACAACTATTTTATAAATTTTCATTTGAAGATGTCATAATGCTGGAACAGAGCAATCGTACTAGCGCAAATTGAGGACTTAAAGGCCGCATTATCGTTTACCACGGCTTTTGTCAACACCCCGCCGAGTAATGGTGAACCAATCTTTCGACTCATAAAATACGTGTTTAAATGAAAACTTTATTAAATGGATGGTCGGAGAATTTAATTAAAACACACCACCAAGCAAGCATCCTATGTCTACTACTAGAACAAACATTGCATATTGAACATGCGGTACCAGCTTCCAGATATTATCGGGTTTGTTGAAATACCCCCTACAACATTTGCAATGTTCTTATCCAACATTTCCTCTAATAATATAATAATTGTTTATGCCCTGCAAGTTGCAAGGCAACCACTGTTATAAAAGAAATCATTTGAAGATCAAATCAAAATAGCACAGATAAAAGGTAGTCTACTATCTGAAATTCTATATTGTCCACCAGGGTGTTGGTAATGCTGGAATCATCTCCCATATACTAGAAAAGGCGTTCAAATACTTTGTGCGATAGTGTTGGAGATACAAATTACAATAACACATCCACAAATTATTTACTATTTTACATCTACCTTTAAAAATATAATTATATCCCAATTTGAAAAGACCTCTTAACTATCGACTCAAATAATATGCAACCATCGTGTATATTAAATGGACGGAGAACGTAATTGAAATGGTACATCCAGGGTCTCTCCCAATGTATATGCCTTTCCAGAGTCTGACGCCAACAGTTTTTAAACCCCTCTATTCATCCATCTTAACTTGGGCCTTTCTCGTTTTCTTGATCCCTCTAGCGTCCTGAGCATCAATTTCTTTGTGAGGTCCTCGTCGCCCATTTTTACTACATGGCCTGTCCATCTCATCCTTGGAAATTTTACTTTTTTGGATAATTTGATGTCATTGTAGGTATTATATAGCTTGTGATTGTATCGCTGCCTTCATAAACCATTCTCTAGAATGGCGCCAAATATTCCTGTTTAGCTCGTGTTATTTTCAAGGACGAAGGATATTTTAAACAGGTGGCGCCAAGGCTTATCAAACTCCCCATTCTTCGACTAGCCGGTCGACCCTTGTCCTTGATACCTGGACCTTGCATCGTAAATGGTAGTTTCGGTTGTATTGCTTCTATTTAGTATAACAGACTTTGTCGCCGTCTATTCGACTAGGCGTTACACAATATTTAATAATGTGATACCTCGATAATTGGCACCTCTTCTTGTGGATTGAGCAGACGGTTGCTTTGCACCATCTTTTGTCATGCCATTAACCTCTTTTTATCTTTACGCAAATATTGGTTGAGGTGCAAAATCAACCTCGTAACTACGCATCTGCTTAGATAGGAAATTAACAATGTTTGACAGACGTTAGCATCCAGGAAACCCAATCGAAGACGGGGTAGGTTCCAAACAATTAATTTATAGGCCCCACTAACTTATAATTTACTAACATCGTCCGAGGTGGAAAATGGGAAGTCGGACCCCAAGATAGATAATCACCTACCTTTATGTCCCCTAGCTGTCCTCAGGTAGACTTAGCTTCAGATATTTCGACGTAAAAGAAAACGACAAGTTGCAACCAAAACCTCATTTAATTAATAATATAAAACAACCCCGCAATTACAATTCCTCGGTACAAAATTGTACACAGAAGTCCCAACTTTACATTCACGTAACCAAAATAAAAGAATTTAATTGGGCGAAACTCAAAACAATTTGAGGAAAATTATTGCGCTCACCAGAACAGAGAATTTTTAATTTTCAGCGCACTAAGGGTCTCCGCGGATCAGAATAATGCGTAAACGTAAAGCGACATAAGAAAGAAAAATTACATGCGGTATAAACCTTGAAAACGCAATACAATCCCAACTATCGGAGCACCCTACATATGGTGTACGTAAAATTGTTTCCTCAATAAATTTAATACTACAATTGTACTTAATATCTAAATACCTCCTCAAATAGACCCCAATAGTACAATTCAGTGACACAAAATCAATTAACTAATTAACTCTTAACCAAAGGTAATGAAATTGTAAATACAAAGGCAACGTGATAAAATTTAAAGTGTAAACAAATTTAAATGCACTTCCCTTTTAAAATAGGTAACGGCTATCAACGCGACGGTGTTCCAGGCTCCTTATCAATGGCCCCAAGCGCGTCTGCTCGGTTTTGGAAAAACCTTCCCAAGGTAACTCGCCGATGTCTGTGTATCAATCAGACCAACTTGGGGAACATAGAATTTTTCCACTGTGTCGAACCCTAATTACGGGATTTCCTGACGCGCGAGCTCGCCAGTCGATGGGAACTGGCATACCACAACAAAAAAAAAGCCTTCTTGGCCGGGAAAAATTCTAAATTGGAAATTGAATTCCTGGAGTATTCTGCTTTTCCTCAACCATAAGAAATGAACTCCTCTGTAGTGAACCCCAAATCGGAAAATGATTTTCAAATCGATAAACGATTTACCAAGAATTAGTTCACTAAACACATATACATCGGGCAAGAACGCCAAAACTAAAGTGTTCTCTTTACGGAA
>JABXWE010029026.1:0-12863 GCA_014611495.1 Limonius californicus | reverse complement strand
CTCATAAATACGTTGCACCTTTATATTTTTTTAAATTATTAATGCCAAACTTGTTTCACTTTTCAAATTGGGGTTGAATCGACATTACTTATTTGCCTTGATTTATTTTAAATTAAATTCGATTGCTATTTCAGTTGCTGCTCCAGAATATCATGCGAATATCTCCCAAATAATTAACAGATATAAAACTTGTAGATGATTCCTAACATTGAAGTTTGTTGACGTTTTAAACGTCAAACGCAGATGCAAACAAAACATGTCGAAATAACAACTGAAGTGTATAGACTTTACTTTGATACTCCGCCCCAAATTCTTGATTTCCGGCTAATTTATTGAATTTTATCCATTTTTTATACGGATAAGTAACAAATAAAGCTGATTTAACGGTAACACTTAATAACATAGTTTTATTCAAACAGGATATAATAAACACACAAAGTTACAATTTTAACTGACTCGCCAGATGAGCGTTCACATTAAGATTGTCATGGCAAGTCCCCGTTGGTTTGTTGCTTTTGTTTTCAATAAGTAACCAAGGCAACATCATAATACAAACAAAAATAAGTACATTTTACAAATAATATGTGACTTCCTCAACCAATGGGAAAACAAAACGAAATTAATACAAATTAACCAAATTTTAAATATTTAAATAACTGTTTGAAAATATCACTTACATCAAAACTGAAATTGTAACCATATTTCTTACTTAAAAAGGAATGCTTTGACACCTCATACGGCCTATCAGTTATTTTTTTAACAAAATGAATATTCACTTTGAACATAAATCACCTTAAATTAATAATATTACAATTAATGATTATCAAAATCATATTAAAATATTCTTCACATGTATATCCAAATATTACTCACAAAAAACATACAATTGGAAGATCCAGTTTCCTCCAAAATTACATGTTAGTTGACATTTGTCGAACATAATAACCAAAATCTAATATCACATTGTTTTCCAGGTAAAAAACTCACATTCAAGTTTGATAAATACCTCTAATACCTTCATACAATTATTTCGACTACGAACAAGCAAAACGAAGCAGAGAATTCAAAGGCTAGACACCAGGTCAACCCAAACAATATCAACGGAGATGACAAACACTAATTGAAAATGACCTCTTCTTGGTTTCAACGACTTATTTTTCAGGTTTAAAGCATAAAATAGCTTGAAGTTATCTAAATATGTTAATTTTCTATTAGATCAGACAAAATACTCCTTTTACCCACGAGACGACACTATGTAAGTACTCATAGTTTGTGACTTTTCTGATCTGATGGAATATTCATGAAAGATATTTGCTGAAATATGTAAAGACATTTTGAAGACCGGAAAGTCCAGACGAAATGTTACCCTCATTTTTGTAATTTAGTTTGTAAAATACGCTAAAGCAGTATTTACAAATTTATTATTAAATTATTTTTTAAATAGCGTGGACAAAACCGCAAGCAATGGCCCCCGAAAACGCTAAATCTGCCCCTAGGGGTACTTTATCCCGCTACAAATCCTTTCATTCATCCTTCGCCGTCTGGTCTATCACGTAGGTTGTATGGTATAATTACAATAATAAAAATTATGAAAAAGTATTCCAATTGTTTCGCTCTGACCTCGCCCTACCTCAGGCGCACCTTCATTCTAATTCTCCCCCGACCCTCAAGGTTCTAAATCGAAAATGCAACCATCCTGACAATAGCACCAGTGTAACAATGCAAAATGATTGCGAATTGCACCTCCTCGAGTTTCAATTCACGCACCATCACGTAAGTAAAAGCGTTAGGGCGATCTCGTATTGGCTACAGGCTTGTCGAAGTCCGATTTCGACATTGTCATTGAACTCGGCTCTTGTTAACGAACAATAACGCTTTTAAAGTTCATCCTTTCAGATTCTTATTTTGTTTACGACTTTGATCGATTTCGTGTTGCAGACTTTAACGCTAATGGCTCAACTTCGCACATACTTGGTCATTGTTCAACATGAAGCAAGAATTCGTCTTTACGTGTTACTGGTAGTAGTTGATGTCCCTGGAATTATGAAACACGGTAACAAAATGCTTTGCAATGCAATTACGAAAAAAATCTATTTGCGCAACCCAGATATTCAAATCTCAATACAAACATTAATATACAACAGCTTAATCAGGAAAGCTTGTTCGTAAAATAATTTTACATCGCTTGACCTTATAGCTAATCACTAATACTTCACAGAAAGAATTTAATTAACAACAACAAGGAAATGAAAATCTATCCTTTGACAAGCGTGCTTTAAATATATTTAAACGAAAATATTATTTCTTTTCAAATCAACGTATAATTCTTTTAAACTTTCTTTTTAATTTATTATCAGCAGAAAGCAAAAATTACCGATTTATATTTGACATACACACAATATTGTCATAATTTTGTTACTTCCTGAAACTTTAAAGAGGTAGTAATTCAAAATGAAAATTTTATTTATTCCAACACTTTGGATGTTACCTTATATAAATCCCTTCAGCTCATTAAATGTGGAAGCCGAATCAATCAAACTGATCTGTACAGTACTTCCGTATCCCTTCCATTAGTCTCAAATTTAGTTAACACTGAATCTTACTCCTACAAGCAAAACTTATACACCTATATTACATTTATATAAACCGAACAAGTACAATTTTCTGTCCAAACAAGAGAAGTAGGTTTACACTGTACAGTTTTATTTTTCTAACGCGTTATGCCCCTACATTCGCATTACCAAACCAATATCCATCTTTCTCAAAATCTATAAATATCTGTATCGACTAAAGTAAAACTTTAAAGTTGGTAGTTCTACCTTAAAATTTGAAACTTAGATCTTAGATTCACATACAGGAAAATTTCAACTATAATGTGGAAATTTGCAATTTTTAAGTAGAATTTTCTGTAACGGAAAAATTAATAACTATTAGATTTTCAGCTCGAAGGTTTTAGACCAAATACAATTACTTACTTTTGCCACTAAACTTGAAATATCGAAAGCGGACATAAAATATTCAGCTCGGAATTTAAATTTCCGGTGTATAGACAGAATAAAACCGGAAATGTGGCCTTAAGGTTGAAAATTTGTCTACAGAAATACTAATTATTTTTAATTCGAAATATCTGGGTGGAAAATAATTGTTTTATTTCAACGTAAATATCAAATTTTCTATTTTAAGACTACAAATCATTACATTTCAACTTTAAAGTTGACAATGAATGAAATCATTCGAAACATTCGATTATGCATACTTATCTCGAGATACATCGAGATTCGAGAAATTCATTCGGATAATAGAAACATCTCGAATGCGTCGTAGCGCATCTCGAATGCTACAATTCGATATATTCGATTATAAGTGCATCAGCGAGATGCTAATAATTCATCCGCATGATTAAAACTTCTCGGATTACTTTCGTTTCGTTATCCGGCTGGTAATCGAAACATCGTTTGTGTCGGTATATAATTTGAGTAGTTTTCGAATGCATTCGTAATTCGAGAAGATACTAAAAGATAAACTACAAATTAACATATTTGACTTGTATTGTGTGATGGGGTCGCATGTGCAGCTGAGTAAGCAAAATATTTTTGTATAATTTCGGAACAAGCTTACGATTATTTATTTCTACTTTTCCATACTTAAATTCAAAATATTTATTGCGGAATTTTTTTTGATTAATTGTTGTTCAATTAAATATATTATTGTCATAAACTAGACAAATAAATAAAACACTTTCAGCAATTTATGTCACTATGGTTAAATTGGTCGTCATGATTACGCGTATAAAGATATAAACTATTAATCAATTCTAATAAAATAATTAAAATATTATTAATATTTAATAACTTAGAATAAAAATAACAGTGAAAACCATAAAACGGCATTTACAATCAGGTTAATCTTACAGTGTGGCGTAATTTAAATAAATACAGAACAGAATCCAGTCGAAAACCGAAACAACAATATAGGAGGAGCGGGAAGGCCATGGAGACATTATTCGATAAGCAGGATGCGAGACATTAATCGCATTGCCGAATACGCGCGCATTTTGGATTCGAATGATCAATTCGAATGAATATGTCGATTATTAAAATCATTCTAATACTAATCATTCGATTACGCCCATCACTACTGCCAAAACAAATCAGCTGCGAAATGCCACTTTGAAAAGTAACTGGGAAGACAGTTTCAGTGCAACTCCGTTTTGCATTTATATAATTACAGCTAGATATTTTTTGTTCTATTTTGGATTTTTTCTTAAAACCGCATTAATTTGAACTCTCAGACCAAATCCACAACATTTATTTTAATATTTTAGGAACGCTGTTAAAGTAAGCTCAAAAAATTAATTAAGAAACGGTCGTTTTAGCAAGTTTTTAAAATTATTTAACCTAGTTAGAACAGCCAAAAAACATGATTGATAGTACCTACGAGGGGGTATTGATAAGTACTTAGTCTACCATATAAAGCGCCACAATATTTCAAAACAAAATTTTATTTATTCAACATAATCTCCTTTAAAACGTATACATTTAGCAGAACGTCCATAAAGGAATTCTAAGCCATTTAAAAAAACCTTTGTCATGGTCTGCAAACCACTCTTCATCGGCACATATTGCTTCGACATTTGTCGAAAATCTTTTACCTCTCTAATGTTTTTTGAGTTTTTGGAACAAATAATAGTCTGACGGTGCTAAACCGGAGAATAGGGCAGCTGGTGGTCAACCAATTCAAAACCAATTTCATCAATTTTTTGCAGTGCAATCAACGACTTGTGAGCAGGAGCGTTGTCTTGCAGAAAGAGCACACCTCTGGCAAGTTTTCCGCGGGGTTTTTCCACAATTTCCTTGCATAATTTAGTTAACAACTCAGTATAATATGCTCTCGTGATAGTTCTATCCCGTTCCAAATAATCTATCAAAAATATTCCATTTTTGTCCCAGAAAACTGAAGCAAGAATCTTGCCAGCCGATTTTTGAACGCGGAATTTTTTTGGTCGTGGAGAACCTACATGCTTCCACTGTTTGGATTGCTCTTTAGTCTCTGGGTCATAGTGATGGATCCACGATTCGTCCATAGTAACAAGCCGATCCAAAAAGTTTGAGGAATCTCCTGCAAAACGGCGACAGATTTCCTTTGACGTTGTCAATCGCAACATCTTGGAATCCATTTGACCGAAAGTTTTCTCATACCCAAGTCGTGATGAATGATGTGACACACACGTTCATAGTAAATGTGCAATGCTTCTGAAATATTCTTAATCCCAATACGTCGATTTTCTAAAAACATATCATGGACAGAATCAGTGTTTTCCGTAGTGGTCACAGAAATTGGTCTTCCAGGGCGGTGCTCATCTTTCACATCTAATCTTCCTCTTTTGTATTCCGCAACCCAGTTTTTAATAGCGGCGTATGAAGGACACTGATCACCTAAGGTTTCTATCATATCAGCAAAAATTTCTTTGCCCGATAACCCTTTCAAACATAAATACTTAATAACTGACCGAAACTCGATTTTTGAAATTCTATCTTTTTCTCAGACATGCTGTTTTCAAAAATTCACAGTTTGATCACCGTTCAACTTATGGATGTCAAACTTTGACAAATTATTTATATAACATCATAGTTGTAACCATAGCAACCATATTCACTTTTCTTTACTAGAAACTTTCCAGGCTAACTAGATAGCAATACCCCCTCGTACATGTAGGGGACACTGCCTATTACAATCTGTCCAAAAATTATTTTTCTAATATTTCAAATAACCGAGATATCAAGGGATTCGTCTTAGCGGACTCATTCTGAATATGATATAGTCCTACCATTTATTACATATTTATCGTACCAATAATATTGTTTTCTATTGATATTATTAATAAACTGACAAGACGTTCTTTGGACATTGTTGATAGCAAATAATTTTTTATTAATTGTAGCTTTGAAAAACGAATACAGGTTACGGTTGTTGAGTTTACTCTTCAGTTTTTATGGCCCTACTGTTTATTTTTAATGGTGTAATTTATGTAGTAAAGTTTTACTTCATGAATAAAAGCATTGTATAAAACTTTTCTATTATTTATCTTCTTGTACGGCGCCCCTTCTGATCAGGCGCCCCGTGTGATTAGGCGCCTTTGTACGGGGCACAACCTGCACAGCCGTAATATAGTGACGAAATTACGAGTTCAAACAGAACTTCAATGAGAAAGTAAACTTTAATATTGAAATTCTTTATAGAACTAAATTAATGACTTGTTCCCCGAAATTTGTTATCAAATTTAATTTAAGTAGAAGCACGAAAGGTCAAGACTAAATATCAAATATCCATGTAAAAGGAAAAATTATAAAATTTCTATGTTTAAACGGAAATGCTGAACTGGAAATTGAAAAATAAAAAATAATAATTACATGTATATTAGGTATTTTTGAATGCAAGGTAATTGTTCTACTTTGAGTTTAAACTCGAATTTAGCATAAAAAACAAAATTTCTAATTTAATTTCAAATATTATTTTTTGAACTCGAATTTTCTACGTTAATTTCGAAATTCAATTCATTTTCTATTATATTATTACCATTATGTTTCCTTTTTACTTTATTTATGTATTTATTGAATCTGAAGTCCATTTGTACCGTTAGGCGTTGGACTATATAATTCATATTTACATCTTTTGATTTACATTTACATTATCTTATTACTATTATACTATTATTTCACATTTATAATATATTTGTTTGATAATATTTACATATTACATTTCACCCTTACGAATACTTGATTTTTCTTTTCCATAATTTTCTGTCTTTTGACATTGTTCTTACTTCTCCCCAACTTATTCCTTCGTTTTCAGCCACTTGTCTAACTTGTTCCTCCCAACGTATTCTTGGGCGTCCTACTTTGTTTCTTTTTTGAGTTCTCGCTTCATACACTTGTTTGGTTATCCTTTCTTCTTTCTTTCTATGTAGATGGCCCAGCTAGCAAAGTTGTCATTCTTCTATTATCTTCTCTATGGGTTTTATCTTCAGCTCTTCCACTATTACTGAATTCCTTATCCTGTCTTCTCTAGCGATCCCTACTTTTCCTGTTCTCTCTGATATTTCTTTTTCTATTTTTCCGTTATTTTCTATTATAGTTCCCAAATAATTATAACTAGTAACTTGTTCTAGGTTTTTCCGTTTAATTCTATCATGTGTTTCTTTTCTTTGTTGGCCATTATCATCGTCTTTGTCTTATTTATATTTATTTCCATGTTTATTCGTTGTAGTTCCTTTTGATATTCCTTTAGATTGTGCTGAAGTTTTTCTTACGATTCGGCTGCGATCACCGTTTCATCCGCCAATAGCAATTCTTGAAGTTGGTTGGTTTTCGTTTTCCATCTTCCTATTTTCATATTTGCACATTTTTCGTCACATTTCGTGATAGCTTTGTCTATTACATTTGAGAATAGTAGCGGGCTAAGCACACATCCTTGTTTCAATCCTATACTTGACGTAAAAAATTTCGATTCGTCATTATGTGTTCTTACTTTATTTATATTGTTGCTATATAGTGCCTTAACTATTTCTATCATTTCTTCCTCTATTCCCCTTTCTCTTAGGCATTCCCATGCATCACTTCTTCTTATCTTGTCGAAAGCCTTTATCAGTTCTATGAAGACAATATGTATGTCCTTCCCTTTCCTTACCACCTTTTCCCCTTGTCTTAATATAAATACTAAATCTTGTGTGCTTCTTCCTCTTCTAAATCCGTGTTGCGCTTCTCCTATCGTGTCTTCTAGTTTTTCTCTTATTCTGCTTTCAATTATTCTCGTAAATACTTTACTTGGTATACTTGATATGGTGATCCCTCTATAATTCGTACATTCTTTTACATCTCCTTTTTTATATAACAGTAATATTATGCCGATATTGCAGTCTTGTGGAATTACTTTTAATGATACTGTTTAGTAGGTCTGCGAATATTATTCTTGTTTCTGCCCCCATGTATTTTAACATTTCCGCTGTAATATCGTCTCGTCCCGCTGCTTTCCCTGCTTTTAGTTTGTCTATAGCTTGAGTAATCTCTTGTTCTGTTATCGGTTGTATAACACTTCCTTCCATGACACTTACTTGTGTTGTTTCTCGTTCTTGTTCCTCAATGTTTGTTTCGGTTAGTTCCTCGAAGTATTGTTTCCATCTATCTATAATGCCCTTCTCATCTGTTAATATATTTCCTTTTTTGTCTTGTAAGTTAGTCATTCTCGGTTCTTTCTTTCGTCTAAACTGTTTGAGTATGCCATAGAATAACTTTTGATTTTCTGCATAGTGTTCTTTCATTTTTTCACCAAAATCTGCCCATAATTGTTCCTTTGCTTCCCTCACTGCGTGTTTTGCATGATTCGTAGTCTTCTTCTTTTTTTGGCCTTAGATATTTTTTCCATTTATGTTTCTTGGGTTTTATTTTCCGTTGTATTTCTGGGGTCCACCATTTACTTCTTTTGGGGTGCATATTGGTTGATTTGACTGTCCCACAACCTTCTTTGGCGGTTAAAATTATATTTTTCTTAAAGTATTTCCATTTATTTTCTATTTTCTTTTCAGCTTCTTCCATTTTTAGTCTATTTTGTAGTTTGCTTTGGTATGTCTTTTTGGTTTCTTCATCTTATAGTCTGTAACTTTTGATTTTTTCTTTTATTATTAATTTCCGTTTGTTTTGTTTCGTTTCTTCTTTTTTCTTTACCATTTCCATCCTTCCTATATTTTCTACTTACTATGAAGGAATCTATAATGGACTTTTCGTTTCTTGATTGGACCTCTTTGGTGTATTTATGTATATCTTTGTGATTGAATATTGTGTTTGTCAGTATTAAGTCATTGGTCACGCATAGGTCTATCAGACGTTCGTCATTATTATTTATTGTTGGTTCACCATATGGTCCCATATCCCTTAGAATATTTTCATTTTCCAACTCTCCGGTTCACGTCTCCCATAATTATAGTACTACCTATTCCATTATCTATCTCTAGTTGTAACATTTGGTAGAACTCATCTTTTTCTTCTTTTTTCGCATTGTCGTTTGGTCCATACGCTATTATTATAGTGCTGTTTTGTCGATCATCCCAATTTATTTCGATGGTTAACAATCTTTCGTTTATGTATTTTTCTTTCTTTATATTTTGTATTTTGTAACCTGGGCTTACTACCAGTCCTACTCCTCCTGCTGGCCGATGCGTATTTTGTTGCTCCTGACTATAATAGTATGTATCCCTCTCTTAATTTCTATATTCCTTTACTTTACTTATTTTTACTTTATTTATTCTCTTATTTTCTTCTTTATTTTTCTCTACTTTGTCCCACAGTCTATTACTACACAATTTTATAGTAATTTAAATTTTTTAAAAACTATTATATTTGAACTAAACTACATTTTTGTTTATAGATACTCTAATTCATAGATACATTTCTAAGAGCATTCTTTCGCTGGTATTAAATCTTTGTTTATATATTTGCTTTTACTGTTATCGCAGAAATTTTTGACGACTCATTTTCTCCTTTCTTAAAAGCTCCTCTAAAATTTTTAGGGCAGCAATAACTTTTTATTTCTAGAATAAATTTTACGAATAGAACAGAGTTTGTACCTCTTTTATTCTTGCTGCTTCCTTTATAAAATCAAACATATAACACTCTCCAACTTTAAAACGTTTAGATGTTTAGGACGATATTCTTACAGTTTTCTGACACAAAAAACGTTAATAATCTTAAGTTATCTGCGAAGATTTTTTTTATATTCCTAAAAAGGGATGTTTGTTATATTTAAAAGTGAAAATTTTAAGAGCTGGATTCCAAGGTCTCGGTTTATTTCTTATTGTTACTATAACTTCAAATATAGCGTCGAGGGTTACATTTAATTATTTTGAGCTTCTTATTTATTTATTCAGCAAATCTCGGCATAAATTTCAATAATTAATTGATCTCATTTCTACAGGAAAGCGCAGGGAATATTTCCAGTGAAAATCTGAGCTCGCCTTGGTATTTGCACCGGTTATTGCATATTCTTAAACAAGAATGGAATCCGGATGAAGCAATAGTGGAAAGGAACTGCAGCACATCCCTCTCGCCGTCTTTATGCTAAAGCGATAAAAATCCGCTCTTTATGAGCGAAAAGAGCGAACGTGCCTACATCCGAACTACAAAGGAGAGAACAACACATAGTTCATGATTGCTGCATTCCTATTAAGCAAGACTCGATAATAGTCCCAACATGGTTGGAAATGTCGCGATTACCGTATAGCCTTCGCCCTTGACCCATCCATACCCGTTAAATGTAAATTGATGCTTCACTTTTCGATTAGGAACGCAGATTGGGGTAGCGGCGCCCCGCAGCATGATTACTCCTTTAACAACGTATGTAAATCCGACCACGAAATGGTATGCATACAGTGATATTATGCAAATCGCATGGCTCCCTCGACTCGAGAATCCGCGATATTCTGTATTCTTTGTGCGCTGTAATAAGTGTGACTGCTCGACGTCCGCTATGACTTCATTAGGGTGAAGGCGCCACCGACGCCGACGCCGGGATCTGCTTGCTCCTTGCTGTTGCTACTGCTGCATATGCAGCGCAGCTCCATGTTCGGGGATTTACAGGATAGATAAGCGCAGAATGCGGGATAATGAAATTTAAAACAAGCTTCCTGCTGAATTTCTTTGCGACTCGATCCCATTCTTGTTTATCTTATTTGTATATTTGTTTGAAATTGTATGTTGGCCCAGGAATTTTGTTGCAAGCTCGAAATATCTGAGTTTCAGTTTTAACACACTACTTAAAATTGTTTAAATTGTATTGTATAAAATTAGAAACGTGCCTACCTTACATGATCATGCACGTATCTTTTTACATCTGGTATTTTAAAAACATGCATGCTTAGAACGAAATGTAAACATAATTTTCTAAGGGACGAGATATCAACACAGTAATAACATGCAACCTACCAATTATATTATTTCAGCTGGGAGAAACGAAAACGTTGTATATTAATTCCTTAGGTAAATTTTGCTACCCACAATTACTATAGATGGCAGGATAACGTTCTCCACCACCACTTGGGACGTATTTATTTGAAAATGTATTCCAAATAACAATTGAAATCAATCACATAATAATATTGATTGATGCGCTTGCGACATCAACAATACATTTCTACAATAGCTTAGCATTCAAACTCCAATTAGATCTGTTCTTTATTTCTCTTTTTCATGTCAAAGTTAATGAATTATTTAAATGCTATAACAAATGAACCGGTGAAACATAAAAAGTTTAACAGTAACGAACTTCCTAGTATTTAATTTGTTAGCCTCAAATTAAATGTTTTTTTTTCTACCCTGTAAAACAGTGATATATGTAATTTACGATTTCTCCTTGCTTATTTTATGCTATTTATTTTTCCGAGTTTAACCCAATACATACTATTACGCCGAGATTCGTTAGAAATTGCAGTTAAGCGATAGGTAAATTATGAAAGAGCAAAATCCAGGTTTCGGTTTGCATCTCTTTGCACTCAGGCTTTTACTGGGCAA
This sequence comes from Limonius californicus, assembly GCA_014611495.1. Lineage (NCBI taxonomy): Eukaryota > Metazoa > Arthropoda > Insecta > Coleoptera > Elateridae > Limonius > Limonius californicus. The sequence continues at coordinate 1,305 of JABXWE010029026.1, read as the reverse complement.
ATGCACACTCTCACTATGAATTTCGCGTATATGGAGCAGTTCCAACCTCCGTAAGGGTTTACATGGCTGGAGTGCAGATTTGTAACTATTGTGCTATACATTATAATTAGTAGTGGCATGAAATATCTAGATATAAATCTAAATAATAATGAAAGCAAAGATTTAAACTAAGCTTCACTAGTGACCACCAAGGAGCAACTCCATTGTTGTTTCAGTGGACGATTATTTCTTTAAAATTTAAATTATCAGTTTTTTTATTATTCATTGTAAACGGCTGTAAGCTAAAATCTACAAATTTTAAATTTTGAGACATTTTAATTATGCATTGTAAAGGGCGGTGTCCGAAAATTCACAAATTATATATTACGAGGTATTTTAATAATTCATTGTAAAAGGCTGTATCCTAAAATCCACAGATTTTAATTTTGTGATATTTTAATTATTCATTGTAAAGGGCTGTATCCTAAAACCGACAGATTTTTATTGTGAGGTGTTTTAACAATTCATTGTAAAGGTCTGTATCCTAAAATCGACAGATTTTAAATGTTGAGGTAATTTAATTATTCACTGCAGAAGGCTATATCCTAAAATTCACACATTTTCAATTGTGAAGGATTTTAATTATTTGTTGTTAAAATCTGTATCCTAAAATCCACAGATTTTTAAATTTTGTGGTATTTAAATTATTCATTGTAGAGGGCTATATTCTAAAATTCACAAATTATACATTTTGCGGTATTTTAATTATTCATTGTAAAGGGTTGTATTCGAAAATTCACAAATTATAAATTTTGAGGTATTTTAGTTATTCATTGTAAAGGGCTGTATCATAAAATCCAAACATTTTAAATTTTGAGGTATTTTAATTATCCATTGTTAAGAGCTGTATCGTAAAATCCGCACATTTTAAATTTTGAGGTGTTTTAATTGTTCGTTGTAAACGGCGGGAGTTTAAAATCCACACATTTCAAATTTTGATATATTTTAATTATTCATTATAAAGGGCTGTAATCTAAAATTCACAAATTATAAATTTTGAGATATTTTAACTGTAAAAGGCTGTATTATAAAATCCAAACACTTTAAATTTTGAGGAATTTTAATTATTCATTGTTAAGAGCTATATCCTAAATTGCATACGCTTTAAATTTTGAGGTATTTTGATTGTTCATTGTAAAGCGCCATATCATAAAATCCAAACATTTTAAATTTTGAGGTATTTTAATTGTTCGTTGTTACGGGCGGTATCCTAAAATCCACACATTTTAAATTTTTATATATTTTAATTATTCATTGTTAAGAGCT
>JABXWE010029025.1:0-19904 GCA_014611495.1 Limonius californicus | reverse complement strand
AAATATACATACAATTTTAAACTACTAGTGGTAGATAACGCTATATTGGTAGAAGACCAATTTTAAGTAACTACAAAATCTTCTATGGTGTTTACAAAACTATCGTAAGATCAAACCGTTGGATTGCAAAATCTATAGTCCTAATAAATAGTCAAATGGGAGAAGGTCATGTGTAGCAGTGCTAATGAAAATATGAGCCCCAACGATCATAACCGACAAAACAACGGGAAACCCCCGCTGTATACGTTTTTCTAAACAAAACATGTTTTACAGTTTGTTGATTTTGATAATTTAATATTTTCGCGTGTTTTCGCATAAAATAGTATTACTTCATAATTTCCAACATGTAGCCATGTAGCTCACAGTAAATGATTTTATTTTTTTAATGAAATATTATAACTTACTTAGCCTAATTGGCATATACATAGATCAGAAATAAGTGTTTCGATAGCTAGCCCCTCTAGATTTTACTGTACTTTAAAAAGGAGCGAGCGGTTTTATAGATTTTAAATAAATAATTTAAGAATATTTATTTGGTTATTGATTCTATATATACTTATTTGGATTTCATATGCAATTGCTTTATGATTATAATTTTTTGTGTAGTGAGCCAGGCCGTGGAGACTAACCGGACCGTGCTTATATTAAATTCGATTGAAAGACATAATTTTGCTTAAATACACATATTAAACTGAGCCGACATAGCGGTTACGACGCAGTATGTTCCGAATTTCGATCACTGTGTCAACTCAGTCTTAAAGACTTGGGATACTAATCGGCGACCGAAGCGTAGTGATACGCACACAACCTTTCTCGTAATGACAACCGGCCTTACTAAAAATAGCATCTGTACCTGTTACTCTCCCAAGGCGTCGTGACGCTTCAAAGGAAGATTATTGTTAATATAGGCACACCTACTCATGTGAAAGCTTTTAATTAATGAGTTATGGCGTGCAGAATATCCAGACCGTGCCGCGCTATCGGACCGTGTTGAGCTCTTACGACGCAGTATGTCTCTAGGGGTAACACCCTGGGATAATAATATGCGGCTGAAAAGTAGTGTTGGACACACCATCTTTCTCGGTATGCCAACCGGCCCTAGTAAAAGTAGCAACTGTGCCTGTTACTCGTTCAACTTTGTAAAGGGAGACTGTTAATATATCGGCACAGCTATTAACGTGAATAATGAGTCAAGCCGCGCGGAATATCCTGGCCGTACCGCACTACCTTCTGATTTTTTAGTTTAGAATAAATTATACTGTAAGACATAATTTACTTAAATAAAATACTCAATAGAAACGGTATAACGTTTACGACGCAGTATGTTCCGAATTTTGATCGCTCATAAACCTGTTACTCTTCCAAAGCGTTTGACTACATATTTAAAGGGAGACTGTTATTATTATAGGTATATCTACTACTGTAAACGATTCTGAATAATGTCAGGTCGTCCAGAATATCCGGACCGTGCTGTGCTACCAAGGCGTATCGAGCTTTTATCTTAGATTAATTCTACTGCTAGACATATTAATTTAATTAAATAAACATATTAATAGAGCCGGAGCCGGCAAAACGGTTACGAAATGTCTCAATTCGGTCTTTGGGTTGATTCGATCTTAAATGCGTACGTGGGGATAGCACCCTGGAATAATAAGAAGCGACTGGATACACTACCTTCCTCGTAATGCTCACCGGCCTTAGTAAAAGTAGCATCTGTACTTTCTACTCTTTGAAGGCGTAGTGACGCTTCACATGGATACTGGTATTAACATACACATATGCCGTGCAGAATATACGAACCGTGCCGCGCCACCAGCCCGTGTCGAGCTTTCAGTTTATATTAAATTCTAATGTCTGAATTGAAATTAAATACAGACAGCCATTGCACCATTTGTAGAATATAGAATAGAATTGGAAACCAGCTTACAGAAGGAAAAGGGGAAGACATAGAAAGACTTGGAACGTTGGTATTGGAGAAGCCATGCAAAAACGACAGATACAAGACGAGGATTATCGAGACAAGAAAGCATGGATATTGGGATGCGGAAGACGGCCAAAGCAGCTGTAAAAAACCGCTCATATATATAGTACTGTGACAATAATCCATTTGCAGTTTTGATTATAATGTAGGAATTGATGTGTAGATTGAAACTTTTTTTACACACCTAAAATATTGTTGAAATTTTTTTAAGCTATATATATTTTTTAAAATGTTAACATAATCAAAGTAATATCAACTGGTTCTGCTTTCAAATTTATCAATTGCTTTTCATGTATAGAATTTTCCTGAAAGATGGTGATTTTATCTCATTATTAATAAGAGCTCCCGTTTGAATTTTCGTGTAAAATATATTCATGGTCGTTTCCTGCACTGCGAAATATTTTCAAAGCCTTTTTAGGAAAATATGCCGATAGAATGATAGGAAGTTTATTAAAAGTTGATAAACCGCGCCTTTCAAATTAGTATTCAGTAAAAGGCCATTTTCAGAGCACGTTATTAATTTAAACTTACTGTCGACGTACAAAAGTAGTAGCGGAGCAGCGCACAAAATGTAAAAAATAAACGCATCGATTACATTTGATTCAATTTCAGTCACGTTGCGTTGCACTATATTATCAGGGAAGTTTCGTTGGAAGAGGAAATTTATATAAGTGCAACTCGTTTCTGTAAAAGTAATTCTTTCTAGTTCACATTGCAGGTTTTTTAATTGATCTTTTTGCTGGTAACCCATAACCATAAAATAATTATCCCAATAACCACCTTTATTTTTATTTAAAACTGTGCCTGTACAATACATATACAAGGTGTCTCTAAAAGAACGCTACCACATATTGCTGAGACCAAAATAGGACGATTTAACCACACTTACCTAAATACAAATGTATATGGTTACGCAGTTACAGCCTAAGACTTGTCCGATCATTTTGCTGCATATAATTATGGTAATAGTTGGACCTATGTTTTGAAATTTTATGTGGATACTCTACTCATCAAAATAATCTTACTTAGTTGTTACACAAGATACCGCAAAAGAAAGTTTAACTGTACCTAAAATGACAGTGGAACTAATTAATTATTTTTTATCACTTCCGGTAAAACCGGAAGTAGCGTTAATTTTTTATATTTAAGTGATATAGTGCAAAGTATTGGTCGTATCTTGTGTAGAAAAGAGAACACATGTTCTCTAGGAAAAACTTAAATAATTTCAGAATAGGTAACAATTTTTTTAATAAGCAAGAACAAGCAAGGATGTGAAATATATATTTTAATATGGATCAATCAGATTATTAATTACGGAGTTCGTTGATCGATGGATTGATAGCATGGGCTAGTACGTTGGCTTAATGTGATCCTATTAGATTCTGTCTAATGGGATTATTCAACATCCGTAGTTTATAATAGCGAACCCACTACAACAACAAAATTGTAGGGGCTTATAGCAATGTGCATTCAGAAATGTTATAGCATGTATCAAAGTCTTAAAAGTGTGTCCTTGTCAAGGAAACGTAAACTCCCGTATTGTTTTGCATGTTTATCCTTATATTAAGACTTAATTTTTTTAAATTCTAAAATATGAATTTTTTAAATGAGAAAGTTTACCTCTACAAGATAAAAAACGAAATCATACCGTTTAGGAACACAAAATTATTGCTATTTCCGGTTTTATCGGAAATGGTAATAAATAATTAGTTTTCCCTTGATTAAAATTTTATGTACCGTTTCCATTTTGCTGGGAGTTGTTTCTTGTATTTTGTATAATGTCCCAGCTATTAGTTTGTTCCACCTGTGATGTGGCACCCTGTATACCTTCTGCCGACATATATAAAAAGCATATGGAAAACATGTCTAATATTTTAATGTAGTATATTATAATTTAACATTTCGCAATAAAACAAGTTCGTGACGAATAACCACTTATTTAAATATCGATTTCATAAGCTTTATCTATAAATAAATAAAGCAACTTAAAAATTGTTATAGTAGTTCAAATCTATCTTTGAATAATTATATCCCAAATTAAAAATTTTATTAGTCTTTACGGGAGGGGGGGGGTCTCAAAACTTTTAAATCAAGAAGTTGGGATTCATATTCTACATTTATCTAAGGGTAAACTCTCACAGGTGTATGCTAATTCTGATTAAAGATAATGTACGAATGCTCATGAAGAAGAAAAAAAGATGGAACAATTCCAAAAGGGGATCCTCTCTGAATACAAAATGCATCAAACCGCATACGAAGAAGGGCTTGTGGCGCTAGGAACTATATACAATAGGTACTTAATTTTCAGACCATAATTCTCGGAAAGTATTTAAAGTTCTGCCGACAGGTAATTGATGCGCACTTTTAGGTATTTAATCACTTAGCTATACCTTCAGAAAGCATTTTGTTGATTGATTGATTGGGAATTCTCTGTTTATATGGGAGAATATCTTAGTTTTTATAAAAATGCCTAAAATGAAAACTCAATAGACGAGCTTGCGTTAGTGCAAATCCTAAGATGGCTTATTTTTGTTGTTTTAGTTTAAAACTAGATATTTTCCATATCAGATATCACAGTAAATTACCTATTCAACTGTTTAATGAAGTATTACTTTTGAAGTAGTGCAGAGAATTAATTAATATACCCATTATCGAAAGACACATAAACGAATTCACTCTCTATCTCTCTTTCGCTCTGTCACCGTAGGCTTCCTTTTGTTTCTTTCTTTTTCTCTCTGTTTCTCCTTCCCCTTTCTCTCTCTGTCCTTGGTCTCTCTGTCTCTCTCGCCCTCCCTCTTTCTCTTTCTTTCTCTTACTATTTCTCTCTATTTGCTTGCTCTCTTTGTTTCTGTCGCCCCTCCTCTTTCTGTCTCTTTAAATCTCTTTCTCCCTCTCTTTCACTCTTTTTCTCTCTTTCTGTGAACTAAAATACCAAAATTGTTTTCAGAGTCAACTTTTTAATCAAGATTTAATTTTGATTCTACAACTTTTATAGAAATTTACAACCATATTGAATTATTGACTGAACATACAGTATTAGTCATTTGTAAACTACATGAAATTTCTTTGTAGTGCTGGGACAGACTACCAGGCAGCAATTTGTCTTAAAGGGCAACCGTTAATTTTGGTTTTTTCAAAATAACTGAGATATTTAATTACATTGAATGCAAGTACAGCTGTTTGTGTAGAAATTGCAGTTTGTGTAGTACTCAGTCAGGTTGTGCTGAATAACCGGACCACGCCCAACTACCGGGCCGTGCCGTCTTTTCAATTTATATTAAATTGTTCTATAAGATAGCACTCTATTAAATAAGCAATAAATTAAGGAAAGACGAGTAATTAATGATTTCTGGAGAAATATATGAGACAAAAACTTCTATGTGGATAAAATAGGAATTATAAGCTGTTGAGCAAGTTTAAAAAACTACTTTTAATACTGTAACAAGACGTGTGAAGCATAATTTTTAATAAATTGTTTTCCTTTAATTAACTTTAACTTCTTAGTATTCAGCCTGGTGTATCCGGACCGTGCCAAGTTACTACCGCGACTCTGTCGCCTTTTAAAGCTTTCTGTAGAAATATGTGAGATGAAGATGTTTATGTGGTCACAATAGCGAGCATAAGCTGTAGGTAAAATTTTAACAAATAATTATTTCTAGTAATTCTAACAAAATGGGTGAAGTAATTAAGCTGTGTTATAAAAAATATTTCTGGTTTTCTTTTAATTACTTGTAAGATCTGAGTACGGTGAATACAAGTATGCACATTCTGTTATGGAAGTTGTAGCAACCTCCTGTGTATTCAGACAAGGCGTCTAGAATACCCGGGCCGTGCCAAGTTATCGACTTTTCAAATTAATCAAATCCTAGAAATAGAAACAGACAGCAAACAATTTCTTGAGAAATACAGTGGCGGCTTGTACTAAAGGGCACAAGGGCACGTGCGCACCCAACCATTAAGATAAACACAGAAAGAAATTCGCATGTAATTCAGTGCATTATTTTAATTTCATTATTTTAACGATGGTATCAAATTTTCTTTCCGCACCAAAGGCGCGGCTAACACGCTCAAAACTATGTTCCGGGGAACGCTCTGATTTGTACCTATTTAGAGGATGATTCGGTTGCCTATCGGTTTTCTTCGCTATACGCGATATATCAGGCGAATGGGGCACCGAGCAGATTGTTTCTCATTTAAAGTCAACGTTTGAATTTGCAATTTGGAGCGCTGTTTTCGCGCAATCGCGCGTTTGAATTCAAAGACGAAAGTGACGTTTTTCAATGACGGAAGTTAATTGTGTGCAAAAAGATCGACTGAACGCATTGGCGGTCCTATCAATAGAAAAGAAGTTCGTCCAGTCTATCCCGGATTTTGACAACAAAGTCATAGACATCTTTTCCAGCATGAAAAATAGGAGAATGGATTTTATGTACAAAAAATAGGTAAGTTTTTCTCACCCTCTTTCTTAACTCACGAGCCGCCACTGGAGAAATATATCAGATGCACATTGCTACGTTGACACAAGAGCGATCATAATCTGCAGGTGAAGTTTTAACAAATAGTTGTTTCTAATATCTCTAACCAGATGTGTGAAGAATAGTCTGTTTTGAAAATAATTTACAGTTTTTTCTTTAATTAACTGAAAGGTCCGAATACCCTGAATACAAGTATGCAGGCCTTTTATTATTAGGCGGCACTTGCAGAATACTCGGACTGCGCCAAGTTACTAGATCGTGTTGATTTTAGAGATAGTTAAATTTTATTGTACGGCGGATTTGAATTAAATTAAATACAAATAGACAGCAAATGATTTTTGGACAAATATATCAGATGAAGATTTTTATGTTGGCTGAACAGCGTTGCTGAAGTCGTACCCAAAAATTGTTTTAAAGTTTCTTTTATTCAACTGAAAAATCCGTTTACGCGGAATGCAAATATTCTAATAATATTATGAAACTATCAGTATTCTAGAAAGCCATGTTGAACCACCGGACTGTGCCACATTAATCGAATTCTAGTGTAAGGTAGAATCGAATTAAATTAAACAGAAATAGGTAGTCGATGATTTTTGAAGCAATGTATTAAATGAAGATCTCTATACTTACAGAATAGTGGGTATATGCTATTCTGTGCTTCAAGTTTCGATAAAGAAGTGTTTCTAATAAATGTTTTATACACTAGTTTTGGTTTTCTTTGAGTTAAATGAAAAATCTGAGTGGCTGAATGCCACTATGGACACATTGTAATGTGAAAGTTGTACCAAAGCTACTGAATATTGCTCCATGCAGAATAACCGAACCGTGCCGTGCTATTGAGATTTAAGGTTGTATGAAGTCTACTGCAAGGTAGAATTGATTAAATAGGCTATAAGCTAAACAGAGGCTGTTTGAAAATAATTTCAATAAGATACAAATCATACATATGTAGATTTCTAGGTTGGCAGCTGAGGGAAAAACGCTGTTCTGTACTTCAGATTTTAACAAAGTTTCGATAAAGCAGTGTTTCTAATCAATGTTTTAAACACTAGTTTTGGTTTTCTTGAATTAAATTAAAAATCTGAGTGGCTGAATGCCACTATGGGCACATTTTAATGTGCAAGTTGTACCAAAGCTACTCAATATTGCTCCATGCAGAATAACCGAACCGTGCCGTGCTACTAGGATTTACGATTGTATGAAGTTTACTGCAAGGTAGAATTGATTAAATAGGCTATAAACTAAACAGAGGCTGTTTGAAAATAATTTCAATAAGATACAAATCATATGTAGATTTCTAGGTTAGCAGCTGAGGGAAAAACGCTGTTCTCTACTTCAAATTTTAACAAAGTTTCGGTAAAGCAGTGTTTCTAATCAATGTTTTAAACACTAGTTTTGGTTTTCTTGAATTAAATGAAAAATCTGAGTGGCTGAATGCCACTATGGGCACATTTTAATGTGCAAGTTGTACCAAAGCTACTCAATATTGCTCCGTGCAGAATAACCGAACCGTGCCGTGCTACTAGGATTTACGATTGTATGAAGTTTACTGCAAGGTAGAATTGATTAAATAGGCTATAAACTAAACAGAGGCTGTTTGAACATAATTTCAATAAGAAACAAATCATATGTAGATTTCTAGGTTCGCAGCTGAGGGAAAACGCTGTTCTCTACTTCAGATTTTAACACAGTTTCGATAAAGCAGTGTTTCTAATCAATGTTTTAAACACTAGTTTTGGTTTTCTTGAATTAAATGAAAAATCTGAGTGGCTGAATGCCACTATGGGCACATTTTAATGTGCAAGTTGTACCAAAGCTACTCAATATTGCTCCATGCAGAATAACCGAACCGTGCCGTGCTACTAGGATTTACGATTGTATGAAGTTTACTGCAAGGTAGAATTGATTAAATAGGCTATAAACTAAACAGAGGCTGTTTGAACATAATTTCATAAGATACAAATCATATGTAGATTTCTAGGTTCGCAGCTGAGGGAAAAACGCTGTTCTCTACTTCAGATTTTAACAAAGTTTCGGTAAAGCAGTGTTTCTAATCAATGTTTTAAACACTAGTTTTGGTTTTCTTTGAACTAAATGAAAAATCTGAGCGGCGAAATGCCACTATGGGCACATTTTAATGTGCAAGTTGTACCAAAGCTACTCAATATTGCTCCATGCAGAATAACCGAACCGTGCGGTGCTACTAGGATTTACGATTGTATGCAGTTTACTGCAAGGTAGAATTGATTAAATAGGCTATAAACTAAACAGAGGCTGTTTGAAAATAATTTCAATGAGATACAAATCATATGTAGATTTCTAGGTTCGCAGCTGAGGGAAAAACGCTGTTCTGTACTTCAGATTTTAACAAAGTTTCGGTAAAGCAGTGTTTCTAATCAATGTTTTAAACACTAGTTTTGGTTTTCTTTGAACTAAATGAAAAATCTGAGCGGCGGAATGCCACTATGGGCACATTTTAATGTGCAAGTTGTACCAAAGCTACTCAATATTGCTCCATGCAGAATAACCGAACCGTGCCGTGCTACTAGGATTTAAGGTTGCATGAAGTCTACTGCAAGGTAGAATTGATTAAATGGGCTATAAACTAAACAGAGGCTGTTGGAAAATAATTTCAATAAGATACAAATCATATGTAAATTTCTAGGTTTGCAGATGAGGGAAAAACGCAGTTTTGTACTTCAGGTTTTAACAACGTTGCCTTTTCAATAACTACAAGTAGATATGTAAAGTATAATCTATATTTAAAATCGAAGTAATTTTCCAGATGAAAACCTTTTCCGATTTTTCTTGCAATCTATTCTTGGCAAGGACGGATAGCTTGGTTTGTGGCAAGCTGTTATTATGGTTATATGGTAATACTAAAAACGTCATGTATACTAGTAAAATAGTTTATTTTTCTTTTTTTCCTATATAAATGGGTTTTTCGATGACAGCAAATTACCTGTTAAACTGTTTAATGAGTTTCTAATTTTTGCTGTAGTGCGAAGTTCTAAAATAACCAAATTGATGTTATACAACATCAGAAATCTAGGGATTCATTAAATGGAAATTAATTAATAAACCGTATTAGCGAAAGGCACACTAAACTCTCCCCAGACTATAAGAGATTAGGGCCCATTAATCAATTAAAATACCAAAATTAAATTCTTAGTACTCCATCGCTTCGTTGTTTCCTCCAAAATTTCATAATCAGTACGTACAGCTTCTCACGAAAGTAATTTCCCGGTAAGCTTATATATTTTTCCTTTATTTATTTTATTGTTTGTATTTTTCATACTGTTTTTTGCATTTCTACAATACGATTTCGCATAACTGTTTGTAATTTAAATAAACCTTTTGCAGTAATGATCTTGTAATTTCACGACGAACAATTAACAAACCACTTGAGCATTCAGTTATAAAAATAAGTACAACTGCATGCACTTTCCTTCTATCCAGGCATATATTTCCTAGCAAATTGTCGTGCTTAAATGGAAATCTTAATTTTACATGCACATTGCAGGCTATTCGAGTAAAATATAAGCCATTCCAATTTACATACCACGATTTGTCTTACGCCTTGTATCCACGCACTTCGCGACTTGAATAACTGTGTTTTATTCACGATAAGACATCTTAAGTAGCACCGTGCGATATTTCATTTCACAAATACGCACTGTACCCCCTTGTCTTCGATCTAAACCAAACTAAGCGCAAAGGTTGCAATTACAATTTCATTGTGTAATGGGTTTCACGCACGAAAAATCCGAGTACGTTATCAAAACTCGCAAGTGAAACAACAATTCGCTAGCATAAAGGAAGGTGGAAACAAAACTATTGTGTTGGCAGTTGCCGCTATCGTCTACAACCTGCAAAAATAAGGTGTAATCTGAACACATCACTAACAAGTAGTAGTACAACTTCTAAATATCATAATCTATGTTGTACAACCAACGGGGGCAAATTGTAAAGTTTACAACAATACCCTTTGATACAACTGTAACTCGTTCACGGTTGAATGAGTTATGTTCTGTAAGATAACGTCCAACTGCGGCGGTTTTGGTTGAGAGAGAGAAATCAAAGAAAATTTGAAAATATTATTCACATGCGATATGTAATTTTGGACTTTCAAACCTTTTCATATTTTTCTGTAAATCAGAACTGTTAAAAAATTGACGTTTTCTGTAAAAAATGTCATATACCGATTCGTTTCCATCGAAGTAAAATAAATTGCAAACAAAATTTACACGAAAAACAATAACTTCCATGGAAAAATAGGATGAAACGAAAAAAAGAAAATTCATTAAAATAGATATTCCCCTGAAAAATAGTTTTGAAAAATAACAAGTTTCATATGATTTTCGAGTTTACGATAACAATGTATGCAAGGCACGGAAGAAATGAAAGTTATGTCAAATTACATTAAGTTGGGATTGAATTGTTTCGATTGTATCCGTATTCATTAACGTTGAAAGTATATTATGAAGGAAACTTACACAATAAAGAAAAATTACTAACAAAAGACTTCAGAAAAAGAGAACAAGCAACAATAGTATAAGAAAAATTAGGTTGAAGTTAAGTTAGGTTAAGTTTAGGTAGGTTAGGTTAGGTAGAGTTAGGTTTATTTCGGTTTTTGCGAAAATCAATATTTTCATTGTAATTACCGTTGGTGGAAAGTAAATTATGAAGGAAACTTACACAACAAAGAAAAATTACCCAGGAAGAAGTTTCATTGTAAAAGACGTCAGAAAATGTAAACACATGCAATACTAATTAAGATAATAAAAATTAAGTTAAAGTTAAGTTAGGTTAAATTTAGGTAGATTAGACTAGGTTGCATTAGGGTTGTTTTGGTTTTCGTGAAAATTGATAATTTTATATTCATTACCGTTGGGGGAAAGCAAATTGTGAAGAAAACTTTTACATAACAGAAAAATTACTAACAAAGATGTTTCATTATAAAAAAATCCAGAAAAGGTAAACACAGGAAATAATAATATAAGAAAAATGAGGTTAAAGTTAAGTTAGATTAAGTTAAGGTAGGTTAGGTTAGGCAGGGGCCTCGATGGAGTAGTGCGGAAACACGTTGCCACTCGAGGCCACAGCGAAATGCAGTCAATCCGCTGGGGCGATCGAATCCCGACTGGGGCGACCGCATTTCGCTTAGTTAAGTTTAGGGTGCATGCTGCATGAATGGTTAGTGTGTAAGGGACGTCCGCACCCCGCAGAAGTAATGCGAAAGCGGTTCCAGGGGGGCGAATGGTAGTATGAATGAATGAAAAAAAAACAGTTTAGGTTAGGCAGAGTTAGGTTTATTTCGGTTTTTGCGAAAATCGATATTTTCATATTAATTACCGTTGGATGAAAATAAATTATGAAGGAAACTTACACAACAAAGAAAAATTAACCAGGAAGAAGTTTCATTGTAAAAGACGTCACAAAACGTAAACACATGCAATACTAAGATAATAAAAATTAAGTTAAAGTTAAGTTAGGTTAAATTTAGGTAGATTAGACTAAGTTGCATTAGGGTTGTTTTGGTTTTCGCGAAAATTGATAATTGTATATTCATTACCATTGGGGAAAGCAAATTGCGAAGAAAACTTTTACGCAACAGAAAAATTACTAACAAAGATGTTTCATTATAAAAAATTCCAGAAAAGGTAAACACAGGAAATAATAATATAAGAAAAATGAGGTTAAAGTTAAGTTAGGTTAAATTTAGGTAGATTAGACTAGGCTGCATTAGGGTTGTTTTGATTTTCGTGAAAATTGATAATTGTATATTCATTACCGTTGGGGGAAAGCAAAATGTGAAGGAAACTTTTACACAACAGGAAAAGTACTAACAAAGATGTTTCATTACAAAAAAATCCAGAAAAGATAAACACACCAAATAATAATATAAGAAAAATTAGGTTAAAGTTAAGTTAAGTTAAGTTTCTAGTTAGGTTAAGTTTTTAATTAGGTTAGGTTGGGTAGAATTACTTACGCAAACAAAGAAAAATTACTAAGCAAGAAGTTTCATTGTAAAAGAGTTTAGTAAAAACACACGTGAACTATGTCATTTTGGAGTGTTTAATATAAGAAAAATGAGGTTAAAGTTAAGTTAGGTTAAGTTAGATTGTTAGGTTTATTTTGGTTTTTGCGAAAACCAATATTACATGTTACTTAAATTCACTAAAATGTAAATGTTTTTCTGCCCCATTTTTAAACACTTCGTCATTTTTGAAAGCTAACAGTGCTTAATTTCCAGCCAAGAAAAATGTACAGTTGTGTATGTAAAGCGGATGAAATCTGACAGAAGTGAAAAATTTTTTGTAAAATTTACAAATTAGTTTGTTCCAACCGTTGCCGATTGCAGTTGTTAGGACGTTAATTTGATTAGTTTAAATCAATTTATACAATAATTCTGTAGTACATAGTATCTGGGAATACAGTATCAGCGCTAGATGATTGATTTATTTTCAATTTTACGTTAATACCTTACTAATTTGAACTCACAGACCAAATCTACAACATTAATTTAAATAGGAGAATTTTTTATTCTAATTTTTCAAATAACCAGGCCTATGACAGTCAAATGGAGCTATTTGAACCAGTTACTTAATACATGTCCATAGTTCCTAGAGGGCGCTGTTGTCAGTAAATTTCCGATAATTTCCGGCGTTGCCTCGCGAATGTTCCCGAAGTTTAAATTTAAAGTTGTAGTGTGTTCTGTCGTCTGCAGTCTGCATTCTTACAACGTTTATTATTAAATATTAAACACCACGTGAATCAAACATACGTTTACTCACGAAAAGATGTTGAGATCACGAGCACGCAGTGCGAGTGAGATCATTTCTTTGAGTGAATAAATATGTTTGATTCACATGGTGTTTATATGTTTTTATTCCATTTTGACGGATTTTATGAATAAAATTCAAATTGGAATTAAAAAAAATTCAATCGAGAAATCGTGTAGACTGCGATATGTTCTGTGCTGCGAAACTAATTTTCACACCTTAACAAGCAGTTGTTTACATTGTTCTAAAGTTGTGACGCTTTCGGATTTTGTGTGTTTGCGAGACAAAAATGTCAGGAATTTTAGAAGTTCAAGACGAAAACGAAGTTATTGTACCCTCAGCAGTCTTGGACGAAGCTTTGGAAGCTATGAATAAAGTGGTGCCAGCAAAATCCAAGCATTCATATGAAAAAGAGTATACGAATTTCTGTGAGTGGAGGAAGAGAAAACATGCAACAGGAGTAAACGAAAAAATTATTTCGGCTTATATTTCGGAACGGTCTAAAAATGCTAAATCTTCATCACTGTGGTCATATTATTCCCAACTGAAGAAAATGTTATCTGTGAAGGAAAATATTGGTATAAGCAGGTTTGTGATATCGCAATGATTATTATTTATGAAGTTTAAACTATTCATTGTTACAGATTTCATCAAGTGTCAGCTTTCCTAAAACAACAATCTGTAGGGCACAGGCCAAAGAAATCCAAAGTGTTCACACTCGAAGAAATGGAGAGGTTCTTAGATAATGCTTCTGATGATGAATATTTATTGCAAAAAGTAATTTTTATCGTGGGAATTTTTGGAGGATGTAGAATTGGTGAACTGGTGGCCATGTCAGTCGATGATGTAGAAGACAGGGGTAGCGTACTTGTAGTTCAAATTCCGGACACGAAGACTCATAAACCCAGAACATTTACCATCATCAAAGGAAGTAACTCTGTTTCTGCTATTGATAATTATTTAAATAGGTACGGTAGTATTTTTAAGAAGTTTTAGTTTAGATGTAAGTCAATTTATTGCGTTTTTCGTAGGTTAAGTTGTATATTTCTTTTGTAAATAGATTTTTTTACTAAATTTTTCTTTCTTTGCCTATTAAAAAAGAATATTAACAAATACCAAACTACAGTTGAATTCAAATTTGCCGCTACGTTCAAATAGTTCATTCCATAGTTCATAGAGGCGCTTCAGGCTTATAAGTGGTCAGAATTATTTCCACGTGGTGTCGCTTCTTCTTGTATGTGTTCTGTGCAAATAACCAACATATCTGGCTGATTCGTCTTAGCAGACTCACCCTGTATAGTCCAAAACATATTATCTATCAAGTATCTAAGTCCAATATTCGCATTATTAATGTGGTTTTAAAATTTTTCTTTTTTTAAAGTGATGTAGTTCCAAAATGTGCACATTATGAAAATATTTTTAAATATACAGAGTTACTCTCTACAGCGGAGCATGTTCAAGGTATTATTTTTTAAATAGACCACTCCGTCTATTTTGGCATTTTTGAATTCGCCGTAAAATTACCATTTTCTCAACTTTTTCAAATGGCACGTTCATTCTCCATAATGAGTATTGTGTTGTACCTAAAATCCGTATATTCAGAGATGGTTTTATTTTTTCCTTATAAACCGTTGAGTTATTAAAACTTTTGTTTCTATCTAATCTAGTAGCCATGATTTTGACATAAAGGGACAACATTTATTATTAATGACGGTCATAGAAGAACGATTTTATTACAATTCAAAAAATTATTTATAAAAAATGTTAAATGTGACATCCGTTTTGTTCAATACACATGTTCAGTCTTTACAAAAAATCGACAAAATTTACTGCAAGTTTCTATTTGCGTAATATCGTCTGCTATAGTTGCAGGGATCTGGTATATTTCTGGTATATTTCGAAATATTTTTATGTGTGCATTTTAGCACTACATCACTTAAACACATTACACATTTTTAAATCATTTTAATAATGTCAATATTGGACTTCGATGCAGTAATGAGCAACCCTCCAAATTCTTGAAATTCATTTTATTAAAATATGCGTATTCTACTTTCTCGGTGCTCGGAAATATACGAGGGGATATTGATATCTAGTTAGCCTGGAAAGTTTCTAGTAAAGAAAAGTGAATATGGTTGCTATGGTTACAACTATGATGTTTTATAAATAAGTTGTCAAAGTTTGACCTCCATAACTTGAACGGTGATCAAACTGTAAATTTGTGAAAACAGCATGTCTTAGAAAAAAGATAGAATTTGAAAAAATCGAGTTCCGGTCAGTTATTAAGTATTTATTTTTGAAATGGTTATCGAGCAAAGAAATGTTTGCTGATATGATAGAAACCTTAGGTGATCAGTGTACTTCATACGCCACTATTAAAAACTGGGTTACGGAATATAAAAGAGGAAGATCAGATGTGAAAGATGAGCACCGCCCTGGAAGACCAATTTCTGTGACCACTTCGGAAAACATTGCTTCTGTCCATGACATGATTTTCGAAAATCGACGTATTAGGATTAAGATTATTGCAGAAGCATTGCACATTTCCTATGAACGTGTGTGTCACATCATTCATCACGACTTGGGTATGAGATAGCTTTCGGCCAAATGGATTCCAAGATGCTTGAACGTTGATCAGAAGCGCGTTCGATTGACAACGTCAAAGGAAATCTGCCACCGTTTGCAGAAGATTCCTCAAACTTTTTAGATCGGCTTGTTACTATGGACGAAACATGGATCCATCACTATGAGCTAGAGACTAAAGAGCAACCCAAACAGTGGAAGCATGTTGGTTCTCCACGACCCAAAAATTCCGTGTTCGAAAATCGGCTGGCAAGATTCTTGTTTCAGTATTCTGGCACAAAGATGGGATACTTCTGATAGATTATTTGGAACGGGGTACAACTATCACAGGAGCATATTATACTGAATTGCTAACTAAATTACGTAAGAAAATTGGGGAAAAACGCCGCTGAAAACTTGCCAGAGGTGTGCTCTTTTTGCAAGACAACGCTCCTACTCACAAGTCGTTGATTGCACTGCAAAAAATGAAATGATGATGGTGAAATGATGAAATTGGTTTTGAAGTGGTTGACCACTCGCCCTATTATCTGGAGTTAACATCGTCAGACTATTATTTGTTCCCAAAACTCAAAAAACATTTGAAAGGTAAAAGATTTTCGACAAATGACGAAGCAATATGTGCCGTTGAGGAGTCGTTTGCAGACCAAGGCAAAGATTTTTTTTAAATGGCTTAGGATTACTTCAAGAACGTTCTGCTAAACGTCTTAAAGGAGATTATGTTGAATAAATAAAATTTTATTTTGAAATATTGTGGCGTTCTATATGGTAGGCTAAGTACTTATCAATACCTCCTCGTAACTTTGAACAAAGGCGCCTACTACCCACGGGGCGGCACTGTGTACTTTTGACGTCTTATATATGTATATGTGATCCCCATGTTTTTAATGTTCTTCTACTTCTGATGGGGTTGCAGAATTAGTCAAAAGAGTACAAGATCTCGAGGTACTTGACTTTTTAGGTCAGTATAACTCCGTTAGTCGTTATGTGAAAACAATAAATATTTGTAGTGTTGTGAAGAGGCCAACCTTCATCCATAATATTCCGGTTTGGCCAAGAGCAAAAGTAGGTGTGCAAAGGCTAAGTTAGTACGAACGCTAATAAGCCTACTCTTGCTGTCGGCGTAGGTTTGATTTGACGCCTGGCCGACGACTGCAACATGTTCTTCCAACTGCACGTCGATTTCATCACCGCAGCAGTCTCAGCTTATCTTATAATTTTTCATAGGCGCCTGGGTAACAAAATTTGAAGCTGTCTTGAATGGCTTGTTGGAAATGGACAGGTGAAATAAAACACAAAATTGCTATAACCAAATAGAATTATTCTTTATTTAATAGCAATGCGTGGTAATCGCAGTCAGAGTAGGACAAAGACTAAACTAAAACTCGAAGAACGAAATTAAAATTAGTTTACAGTATTTGGGTGCTTTGCCGTATATCATGTTTCTCTTCTGAGAAAGAATGACGTAAACAGTCAACCCATTCATACACAATATTTATTACGTCTAGCTCACTCATCGACTTTTGTATTTAATGTTCTTGTTAAGACAAGGAATCCAACACTCCCACTCAAAAATCGATTAATATATACATGTACATAAAACAAAACTTCTCTGACTGCATTATACCATTCTGGGGAAAATATAATAAGATTTATGGTCCAACATTTATTGCTATGGATCAGGAAAAACCCCAAGTAAAACCTGACCAGACCATGTATATGTCTAACGATATACAATAAACAATGTTATAGGTATATTCAACTAAAATTGTAAATATAACGGATTACAGATACATTGTATTATAATAAAATTACATATAGGAATGTTATTTCAATCCCATTCTTACTCGGAGGTTTACAAACCTAGGAGCTGCTAGTGGTTTAGTTAGTATGTCTGCCAATTGGTCACCTGTGGGCACATATTTAACCATTACATTTTTCTTTTCTACCTGTTCACGAGAAAAGTGATATTTTATATCTATGTGTTTTGACCTTTTATGGCATGTAGGGTTCTTTGCAATGTTTATACAACCATTATTGTCTTCATAAATTGTGATTGGTTCAACAATATTTATTTTCATGCTGGATAATAATGATTTGAGCCAAATGGCTTCCCTAACGGCTTCAAAAAGTGCCATATATTCAGCTTCCGTTGAAGAAGCTGCAACAGTATTTTGCCGTTTTGAGTTCCAGCTTATTGTACAATTTTCAAAAAGTTTAAACAAATATCCTGTTGTACTTTTTCGGTCAGTTTCATTGCTGCCCCAATCAGAATCAACATACCCAACTATTTGTTCATGATAATCAGCTCTTTTAAACGTTAGTTTGATGTCTAGTGAACCTTTAATATATCTTACGACTCTTTTTAAACATTGCCACAGTTCAGTTGTATTTTTATTTTGATATCTGCTGAGGATGTTTATAGCTATACTAAGATCGGGCCTTGTACATAGCATTGCATACATCAAACATCCGATTAAATTGCGACATGGTGCAACGCACGTTGGTACATCGGAATTTAGAGCTTTATAGTCTAATTTTATATTTAGAGGTGAATTTACAGGTTTACAATCCTGCATTTTGAATTTATTCAAAACTGTTTTCAAATAAGAACTTTGATCTGAAGTTATTGTATCTTTTGATCGTTCAATTTTTATACCTAAAAACAGTTTAATTTCTTTTAAGTCTACCATTTGAAATTGCCTCATCAGATATTGCTTTACAGCTGCAAGGCTAATATTGTTTGCAGTGGCAATTAATAAATCATCTACATACAGTACAATATAGATGTTTTTGCAAATATCACCTTTGTCTAAAATATATATACAAGGATCAACAGAAGAGTTATTAAAACCTCTGTTCTTTAAAGTTTGATCAAACAACTCAAACCAGCACCTGGAAGCTTGCTTCAGCCCGTATAAGGCTTTATTTAACTTGCATATTTGATTGTTTTTGCATTTGACACCGTCAGGAACCTTCATATAGATTTCTTCTTTTAAGTTGCCATTTAGAAAAGCAGTTTTGACATCCATATGATGTACTAATAAATTATACTGATTTGCAAGAGCTAAAATAAAACGAAAGCTCGAGATTCTGGCAACTGGTGCAAAAGTTTCATTATAATCTAGTAAATATTCCTGACTAAAACCTCTGGCTACTAGACGCGCTTTGTATTTGACTAAATTTCCAAATTCATCGTTTTTAATTGTAAACACCCATTTACAATCAACGATGTTTGTATTACTTGGGCGTTCAACTAATGTCCAGGTATTATTGGTCAAAAGAGATTTAATTTCTTCTTTTATTGCAAGCTCCCACTGCAACGTATCATCACGGTTTCTTATTTCATGATAAGATTGTGGAATGGTGCATACTAATGATTCACCGCTTATTAAATAATTTGCAATGTTATCTTCATTATAGTATACAGGTTGCAGATTTGTAATTCTGTCAGTTCTTCTCACCTCTGTTATTGCTTTTGATTTATGGCTATCTTCAACTATTTCCAAAGTAGAATCATGCACTAATTTATCTGATTTTAGATTTTCAGTATTGTTATTAGGTACTGATTCTAAATTCGTTTTAGGAATTTTACATGTTAAATGTTCATCAGTTTCGTTTTCTGATTTTAAAGGTCGAGTTATTTTAAAAGTGTTTTCGTCAAAAATAACATCTCGGGCTACAATGGACCTCTCTGTCTCCACATTCCATATTTTATAACCATTTGGTTCATAACCAATTAGGATTCCTTTGAATGACTTATCGTCAAGTTTACTTTTCCTAATTTTATTATGAACATAGGCTGTTGAGCCAAAAACTTTTAAATGGTTCAATCTGGGCTTTTTATTATGCCACAGTTCATATGGTGTTTTATTTTGTTTGAGTGCTTTAGTAGGAGTTAAATTAATTAAGTAGGTGGCTGTTAATACAGCTTCACCCCAAAAATCTTTACTTAATTCTGCACACTTAACCATCGCACGGGCCTTTTCTGTTAATGACCTGTTCATGCGTTCGGCTACACCATTTAATTGTGGAGTATATGGAATAGTTAAATGATAGCTAATGCCCTTTTTCACACAAAAG
>JABXWE010029024.1:0-18092 GCA_014611495.1 Limonius californicus | reverse complement strand
CATTCTTCAATTGCTTGCTTACATTCCTGATCAAACCACTCTTTGTTTTGGTTTACTACTTTTTCCTCGATCATTTTCTTACCGTCAAATAGGGTAGTCTTTAGAAAATTCCATTCCTCTTCTATTTCTTCTTTTTTACTATTATTTGTTAACTTCTGTTGTAGCATTTCTGCATATTTTTCTTTTATCTCCTCCTTCTTTATAGCTTCTGTTAAACTCATTTTTACGTTGTGTTGTTTTGCTGTGTAAGTTGGTTTAAGTTGCTTTGTTGTTATTCTATTCAAAAAGTTATCCGATCCAACTACTGCTCCCCTACACGATCTTACATTTTTAATAGTACTTACCTGCCTTTTCGTGATCAGTACATGATCTATCTGATTCCTACTTTTTCCATCCGGGGAACACCAGGTTTCTTTATATATGTTTTTTCTTTTACACATCGTACTTTTTATAACGAGGTTATTTCTTGCCGCAAGATTAATTAATCGTTCTCCATTATCATTCGTTTTTTCGTGTAGGCTTTCTTTTCCTGCTATTTCCTCTATTTTTTTTTCTTTACCTATTTTGGCATTTTGGTCGCCTATGATTACTTTTATGTCATACTTTGGAATTTTATTTATTGTGTGCTTTAAGACTTCGTAAAAACTTTCTTTTTGTTCCTCCTCTGCTGTTTCAGTGGGGGCATATGTGTTTATGATGCTTGTTTTCCTGTATTGTCCTCTTACTCTTAACACGCTTATCCTTCCGTTTATTTTTTCCCATCCTACTATTTTTTCTTTTATTCGCTCAACGGAATACATAACCTTAAATTTACAAACAATTATTACAGTTTTCAATTAATTGAAAACACTGTACTTACTGTAAACTTCGTTTAACAATCCTTAATTAGTATTGAAAAATACTATTTGTATAATAATAACAGCGTCCAAGAATATAAAATGAAATTAAGAAACGTAAACACACGGAACAATCATAAACAAACAACGGAACAAACGTATTGCGCATTGTGGCTAATATCACACAAGAAAGAAACATTGATAACTACTTAGAAGGTAGTTTTTTTGCACAAGCTTATTCTATCTCACGGTAATTGCTATTAGTTTACTATACATATATTCCATACCATATCCAGCAAGTACAGCCCTTACCTCTTCTAATTATGCTTCAGGAATGATGTTTAGATTTATACTGTGAAAAGTTGCAGAAAATCTAAACATTGCTGCCAATATTTTATTTATCTGTAAAGCTACTTTTACGAATAGTATCATTGACTTGTATAATAATAATGTTTGGGAGACGAAAATTCTCATGCTGCTGTCAAGTGAAGACGTCAGAATCTATTTTAGTTAAATGTTTGGCTGGCTATTTGACTGGTAAACTTGATTTCTCGAATAACACTTTGCCCCCACTATTGGAAGACTGACCCTTGAATGATAGGATTCATCTGTGGTTTATGCAGGATGGTGCTGCTCCACATTTTTCAATGAATGTTTCTGAGTGGCTACATCCTATAACAATGAGAGGTGTAATTGCAGAGCCACCTAGATCCCCTGATTTTAACTTACTAAACTTTTGTATTTGGACAAATGATATATTGATTTAACTGCTACTGCTAGTGTTTACTTCTGTGTACTTCCACTTTATTTATATTTGAAAAGTTTTTTCCTACTTTTTCTAATTGCAAACTTTTTGATCAGATTCTCAAAACTAATTTTACATAACACATATGTTTCTGTACTAAGTAGAGATAAGGTATTCAGCCTGCCTAGATGTTCTCTGCGCTGTGCACTAAGCTTTTCTCTATTTTGTTTACACATATTGAATTTTGGTTTTCACTATTGAGATACAAGTAATAAAAATCTGAGTAGAAATGTTGACACGTCCTATTGTTTGGAACCCACGTTAAGCTGTAGGTCCCCTATGTTTGTGGCACTTAAAATGTGCAACGCAGGCACCGCACCAGACAGAAGATCACTATGTCTTGTAATTGATAGAGCACTCGCGGAAGAATAATATTAACTAAAACTAATTTTCCTAAGAAAACGCGGTGAATTATATCAACACTATTTATGATTTAATATGTTTTTTTCACAGATCCAGTATTACCAAATACACAATAAACGAATTCGAAAAATTAAACACAGAGATCAAAGAAGAATTCATACATTTATGTGAGAAAATAATGTCAACTATAGGAGAAAGCGACCCCTTCTGCAACATTGTCAAACTTTACAACAGCACAAGAAATTTGAACTTAACCAATCTAAGTGATGCCGAGAAAGAAGTTGTCACGCAAGTAAAATGCATTGTTGAAACCCTAATGGATTGGATACGAATTGCCTTAGATTTTGGCATGGCCAACACACAAAACCAACCAGCATACAAAATCAGGCATATCAAATGCGGTGTTCGACTGGCCGATTGGTGTTGCACAAGCATAGACTTCATAAAATTACTTTGGGACCAAAATTATTTTGTCCATGAAGTCCTGCTAAGCCTGTACAACCAAGAGTACATGGCACTATCAATAAAATTGATGATCCTTCATGCTGTCGATACATACATATTACATAAGCCATCAATAGAAAGATTCGTTTTAGGAAAGAATGCTGAGATGTCTAAAGAGAATGGTTTCTTCGACGCCGTTCCATTTTCTGAACAAAATGGCTACAAGAACCTCATAGAAATAATTAGAAAAAACCCGTCGGTTCGATTGAAGTTTTCTTTACAATCAGTCTTGATGAAACTAAATATTTATGAAGTTTTGTACAAACTGCATGGCACAGTTGGGAAGTTGAGGCACAATTCCAGTAGTAAGAACCTTGATGACACAATTAGTTTTATTGTAAAATCCCTGGACCAAATTTTGCAAACATACCGGAATGGGCAGTTTGTCGTTTCACAACCAAAGCGGTTTCTGCCTGTTTCGGCTCAGTTTGAAATAAACCGCAGTGAAACTAAAAACATCTACACTACTTTGTTTGAGATGCATAATCTACTTGACTGTTTTGTTCTTCTGCTAACGCTACCGAATACAATGAATCTGTCATCAATCAAAACTCCAATTTTTGACATATTGTCTGAGCTAGTTCTTAATGAAGAAGGCTTGGCTTATCTTTACAACAACTGTGAAAGTGTGAATGTCCTTTTGAAGTGCTTACTGCAAGGGGATGAGGCAATACAGTATTCGATACCGTACTCGGTGGAGTTCCAGGCACACACACTTGGTGTTAGAATTGCCTATAAGTTGCAATCACAATACCATATAGATTGCCTATTGGGCGTAGGTGAGTACTATAGATAGTAGTAGTAGGAATAAATATTAGTTTACTACTTGAGACTTAGAGTTGAATTACAGTAAACTCTACATATCATTAAGTGAGAAAGTCTTATCAACAATCTAATTTTGATTAATGATTTTAGTGCCACATTTTTTAGAACAACTATTTTTTTTTAGTAGAAAAAATGCAAACATTGATGCTGTAAACCCTAAAATTGAAACAATATAAGATGAAACAACCGTTTGCAATTAAAAAAAATTGTATATTTGATAGTTCAATTGCATTTTACAAGGTGATATTTATTTTGTCTGTAATAAACATGGTGGAATGAATACATTTAATAAATTTAGAGGATATGCTACTAAACTCTATTTGTTGAGCATTGAGCTAGAACGTAAACAAACGCTTGACGGGTGCGTTGATTTACTGTATGTGTATTTACGTAATATTCCTTGCGTTTCTAAATCAACGTCAGAATTCTTTTTTAGAAGAATTGGTGGTTTTTTCAAGTAAAGGTGTTTTATGGACTTGGAGACATCTGCATTACAAATATTGACGCAAAAGCATTCTGCTGTTAATACGTGGTTGACAAATAGGTGTATCATGTTAAATCCTGCAAACCATTAATTAGTCAGGCGCAAATAAATACATAATAGTAAAAGCATTAAAGGAATAATAAACACTTAATTATTAACAATTAATTCAATATAATAATAATTATCTGCTGTGTTTAACTAATGGCAAACTATTTACCGTTTAGTCAGAAGTAATTTTCCTTTAACGATTCTTTTAATGGCATTCTTGTCATAATAAGACTATTATTTACGTAATGCGAAAATATTTAGAAATAGACATTTGTATACTTAATATTATGACGTACTTAACTGCTGTCATCATCATCGTCATCATCATCACCATTATCTGAAGTATCACCACTTATATTAATTACTAATTGTTCATCATTAACCTCAATAATGTCGTCTAATTTGTACATTTTTGCTTCTTCTTTGGTGACATATGTTTTTTATAATACACTCCTGGACACAATTAACGCATCACTTATAGTAAGTGACAAAATTCAACAAGAAACCTTTATTATTGAAATTATAACGCATGAATTGTAACAAAAAACACTTCAACTAACTTTTAACAACAGTTTCAACGTGATTCAACGCTAATTTAACAAAAATGTTGCAGTAACATCTAAACTTGAAGGCACAGTGAAAATTTAAAAATTATAAAAAGATCTTCTAAAATTAAATTGAATTGTAAAATTATAACATTAATATTGAGTATTGCCTCCCCTTGCTCTTATAACTGCTTCCATTTGTCTAGGCATACTACTAATTATGTTGCGGATAGTGGCTTGAGGAATATTCTCCCATTCAGCCACCACAGCTTCTTCAAGTTCCCTAAGAGTTGTAGGAGCAGGTATGTGCCGTCTAACTGACCGTTTAAGTGCATCCCACAGATGCTCTATGGGATTCAAGTCTGGGCTTTTAGGTGGCCACTCCATAACCTGAATACTCCACGAAGGTAATCCATTACTTCTACAGCAACGTGTGGTCGAGCGTTATCTTGCATAAACAGGAAGTTGTCGCCGATAAATGGAGCAAACGGCATAACATGTTCTTCTACAATATTCTCGATATAATAATTTGCATTCATTGATCTCCTGTGAATAGGTACCAACTCCGTGGAAGCGTCAAAACAAATTGCGCCCCAGAACATTACTGACCCACCACCAAATGGAACTCTTAGAGAGATATTGCAGTCAGCAAACCTCTCTTGTGGTCTTCTCCAAACACGCTCACGTCCATCTGGTGACTTCAAACTGACTCGTGTTTCATCCGAAAACAAAACTTGTTTCCACTCGTCAAAAGTCCAGTTTGCATGAGCTCTAGCAAAAGCAATCTAGCAACTCTATGTTCCCTGGTGAGCAGTGGTGCAATTGCTGGTCTTCTACTCTTTAATCCTGCTTCATTAAGCCTTCTCCTGACTGTTCTTCCAGAAATCTCTACATTTCGAACTTCTGCTAGAGCTCTGCTTAACTTGGAACCGGTCGATCGTCTCGTCCTTAAGGCAAGTTTTCTAAGAAATCGATCATCTCTTTTACCTATAGATCTTTTACGACCTTGTCCTCTTGCTCTAGAGAAAGTCCCAAGTTCGTTAAAACGTTTAACAGTCCGACTTATTGTTGACTGTTTAACGCCTAACAAATTAGCCACATAACGCTGGCTCCGACCATCGTTAACCAGCGCTATTGCTTGTGCTGCTTCATGTTCACTTAAATTGCGTTGACGATTCATATGTTCAACTCTAGTTATATTGGACAGTGTATTTTATTATTTTAAACAAATGAAAATCAAACTAATGATAAACAAAATTAAACTGACCAATTTTTGTTTAACAGCTTTTTACGAAATCAACGCCACATAAACTTAATTTGCAAACTTATTACCTTAAAAACGTCAAATGATTGCAATTGTTTTTTCAATAATAACAGATGAGATCCTGAGGTACCTAGATACTATATTTCACAAATTAAAACTGTGAAAATTACTAGTAATAGTAAAAGTAAAAAGTGATGCGTTAATTTTGTTCAGGAGTTTATGTTTTCAACTTTTGTTGGTAAATAAATAAGTTTCATTTATATTATGGACCAGCATAATGTTTATATTAGTTTTATAAAATAGACCCATTTACGAAAGTTTAGAAAAATGTTTAGGTACCTCATTTGTAGGTGTTTTATGTACAAAATTAATTAAATTTAATATTAATGAGTCAACAAACAAAACTTACCGGCATTCTTTTTACTGTTGCAACACTAACACCCACTGTTTTAGCAAGAAATTGTACAATGTCAGTCAGTAAAATCTCAGGATTTTCTTCTAACGTCGAATTATACAATTTTACTATTAATTGTTTTTCATTTAAAATAGTAGGACGCCTCCTACGATTACACGTTTCTGGAACAACTTGCTCCATTTTAGGAAAATAAGCACCAGGCACTATACAAACGCTCCGAAAACCGATAAGCACTGCTCAAAAAGCACACAAACTTAACCCGGTAATTACGAGTGCAAAGTAAACGTTTTGAGCGTCAATTACTCGTTAAGTAATGAGGCATTAGCTTTATCTAGCGTAGACCAATCACAGCGCGCGCTCGGGTGAGTCAAACACGTTGACGTTCTAGCTCAATGCTCAACAAATAGAGTTTAGATAACATTGAATTATCACTTATTGTTATTTTCAATTGATTTAAGGCTTGTTTTGTAGAAATTTGTAACTTTTTGCTACTTGTTTTCTCTAAATTTCATCATCATTACAATATTTGATCACGAATCTTAAAAACAAATGCTATAGTTATACATTCTTCTCACAAACCTATGTTTAACAAATATAAACAGTAACCATGAACATCTTAGACTAGTAGGTATGACATTTTGTACAAAATTATATTCAGAATACAAAATTTTGTGTCGTGTCGTACAGAATTCTATGTGCAAAATTTCTGTAGATTCTTGCTCAAAATCTGCAAAATGTTGTTCAGAATCTGCACAAACGAGCAATTTTTAGTGTCGATCAATGATCACAGGTGGCAGACAGGTGTTTTACCATTTGTTTACGTCGCCGCGCTGACACTAACCCTGCCCTCAATTAATAAACACCAAAACACGTATGGGAAAACACAGACAAATCAAACAATACACAACGCCATCAAGTTAATAAGCTTTGTGGTTATGTAAATAACATTAAACAATTGTTATGAAACCTTGATAGAGTTCATCATTACCCACAGTCACCTGATTATTTTGACAGAATTCTCATAAATGTCACTGTAATTTTGACCTATTTGCACAAGCTTACAGAAAATTTATCACAAAATTTTGTAAATAGATTTTGGACAAAATTCTGAACAGAATTAAACAAATATTTTTTTTTTATTGATAAGACCGCTAATTTACAATCTACTCTAGTAGATACGAAAGAGTATTAAGTAAATTTGTTAATTGTAGTGACACGTAGGGGTCCTCATCCATCGATGATTCCCTTGGGATTTATTGGGATGGCTTCTTTATCAATTAAGATTAATGGGCCATTGTTTATTCAGCCTTCGTGTTGGTAGTGGGTCCATGAGTTGTAGAATGAGATTGTTTTCGTGGCCAGGTAGTCTTGCAAAGTAGGATGACGCAGATTTCTCTATTGCATCCTTCACGAACGGTATGTTCAAGTCATCGTGAAGGGTCCGATTTCTGACAAACCAAGGTGCATTTACAAGGGCTCGGAGAATCTTGGATTATGCTCGTTGTATGATGTTTACATTGGTTTTTTTGGCGCATCCCCAGAGCTGGATTCCATACTTCCATATGGGCATGAGGATTGTTTTATAGAGCAGTACTTTATTTTCGGTTGAAAGCTTAGATTTAGGTCCTAGTAGCTAGTACATTTGCTTGTATTTTAGTTCATTTTGTTTCCTCTTTGCTCTTAGATGAGGGTACCAGGTTAGCTGTCTGTCAAGGTGGAGCCCAACGTACTTAGTTTCTGTTTTAACCGGTAGTGGAGTGCCCTTAAATGTTACTGGAGGACATATGGTTTTCCTTGTCGTAAATGTCACTTGTACAGATTTACTTTCGTTTATCTTGATACGCCATAAGTCTGCCAATCGCTTAGACTGTTCAGTGTTCAAGTGAGTTTGTAAACATTGTGAAGCTTCAGCTGCATCGTCGTGCGTAGAGAGTATTGCGATATTGTCAGCGAATGCAGCAATTAAGGTATTTTCAGTTTCTGGGGTATCAGAGGTGTAAAGGAGATACAAGAGAGGACCTAAGACGCTGCCTTGTGGGACGCCTGCTATAACTGGATGATATGTAGAGAGTTGGTTATTGTATTTTACAGTGAAATAACGGTCGGTGAGATATGAGTTTATCAAAAGATAATAGGTACTTGGTAACAGTTGCTTTAATTTATATGCTAGACCGACATGCCGCACCTTATCAAACGCCTGTTTGACATCTAGGAAGGCTGCGGTACAAAATTTTTTCTCTTCTAGGCTCGTAGCTATTGAATTGACGATTCGGTGGGCTTGTTGAACTGTTGAGTGTTGCTCCCTGAATCCGAATTGATGAGTTGGTATCAGGGTAGTCATCTCCAAATCTTCTTGAAGTCTTCGTAGGAGGAGCCTTTCAAACAGTTCTCCTGGCAGGGGCAACAGGCTAATCGGTCGATAAGAGTTGGGTAGATGAGATGGTTTGCCTGGTTTAAGTATCATTAGGACCTGAGCATATTTCCACAGGATGGGGAAGTACGACAGACTGAGAATCCGGTTGAAGAGAGTGGTCAGTAGAACGACAGCTTTTCTTCGGAGATGCTTTAGGATTTGTGCTGTGATTAAATCGTACCCTGGCGCGTTGTGATATTTTCGAGCGTTCATTCCAGCACATACTTCAGTTGGAGTAAAAGACTAGATCGGTGGTGACAACTGGCATGGGATATCCAAGAAGTTAATTAGTTCCTCAGTGTTTGCTGTTGGCACTGCATCGAATGGTGAAAAAACCTTTGCTAGATAATGGGAGAATTCGTCGGCTTTCTCTTTATCAGATCGTGCCCAGCCGCCATCTAGTTTTTGTATAGGTGGTATGTTTGTTTGTGGACGTTTAAATGTTTTTGTGGCCCTCCAGATAAAGTGATCTTCTTTGTTTAACTTCGTGATGTAATTTTCAAAACAGGAATTTTGATGTTCTTTCAATAATTTGCTGAGTCTTCTAGTCAGTCTGTTGTATATGCGTTTATCTTCAGGGTTGCGTGATCGATTCCACCTTCCTCTGGCCTGTCTTTTCTCAGCAATTAGTTCTCGGATTTGGAGGGGTATGTTGTTGATTTTTGCTTGTATTATATTGGATTTCGGTGTAGACAACCATGCTGCTTTTTGAATAAGTTCAGTGAGGTATTGAACTACATCGCCTAGATCTTTAGGTTCTTGAATGCGCTGTTTTAAGTTAATATTATCTTGAATATAGTTTTGAAATTGCTCCCAGTCTGTTAATTGTGTGGCTAGAGTAGGGTTCAGCGGTTTGAGTATTACTTCTGTGTCAAGGGTAGTGATGACAGGAAATTAAACAAATATGATGAATTTTTATATAGAGAATTTTGTAAATCTAGAATAATTATCAGAAATTTTGAGATAAAGTTGAAATTATTAATTATAATAAACTTAGGCCTTTTGGCTTTTGTACAAAATTCTGTGTATGAGCATGCGCAAATAGGTGCAAATTACATTGACATCTGTGAGAAAACTGTCAAAATTATCATGTGACTGTCGATAAAGTAGAATTCTAACAAGATTTTATAATATTAGGTTAACGCTCAAGTTCGTAGCGCCTTTATTTATTTATTTTACATGAACACAGACAAAGCAAACAAGCTGCAGTAATAAAGAACGCGAGCGAGATAAGAGAAAGTGCTTGGAGTTAGTAAACATATTCTTCTCTGCCCTCTGTGATTGTTAATAAACACTAAAAATTGATCGTTTGCGCATCGATGCGACGCCGACTTTGTACAAAATTCTGTAGGTTTTAGAATCTACAGAATTTTGAAAACAATTTTGATGTATGACACCACAAAAATTTTTGTAAAAGCACTCTGAACAAAATTTTGTACAAAATTACAGGCCTTAACAGTAAATAAATTATATAACACGCAACATATGCACTAACTCATCAAAATTATGAATTGTGGCAGATATGTAACAGCTAAATTGCAGATAACTTTACAACATTAAATAGAAGTATCAAATCTACCAGTTCAAGTGTAAGTTATTACTTTAGTTTCCACTGTTTTGATTCCTACCACGTTAATTTTCGTTTTCTGCAATTCTCTCGAAGAGTTTCATGAAGTAACTGTATTAGAATGTTTAAGCAAATGAAAATAAAATAAAATTCTCCCATCAGGAGGGATACGAAAAATATACAATTCAATTTTTCAAAAATGTCGTTAATGCCTTCTTTGAACATCTTTCATACACTTGATTTTTTGACCCATTTTCACTTAGGATCTACTATATTGTTTTTTTTAAATTAAGTTTAAATGAATTTTCTGTAACAGTATAGTAAATGTACCAGTGTTTCACTTTTTATTAGAACTAGTCAAGTCAAACTATTTATGCATCTGCTACTTCTTATTAAAAATATGTAAAGTGCGTTATACAGGGTAGTCCAACAATGTGATAATTATGTTTGATATTACAAGTTGCTCCACAAAAAATTGCCAAGCAAACTATATTTTCTACATAATAAATATATTAAACATTAAATATTCGATGGAGAATTAAAATAATATAACATTCTGATGATCTAAATCCCTTGGTTTTTCTGTTATGGTTTGGCCGAGTAATTACTGTTAATTATTTCTGTGTCCTACGAAATGGATGAAGATAAATTAATCCTATCTCGTTGAAAATGGTTTGACCCTTAGACTTTAAAACTATGTGGTCACTTGAAACATAACTCAATATATAACTATAAAGATTTTTATTAATAATACCATTTACCAACACCCTATATACAATATCTAAAATATGCAAACCTGTTTTACTTTTCTCCAACATTTTTGAAATACTTTTCCTTTACCTTTCAAAATTTTATTTGATATATTGTCTTCCCAACGGATCTTTACCATCGCGTGATCAATAGCAACCATATGCACCAAATATGTACCTAGTAAGTCACCTGAGCGATTAAATTCATTTGACAACTAAGTTTAAATATTTCCGCAAAATTTTAGGTTATGTTTAGATAGTGACATTTCCATCGGATAATAAATACATGTGTGGTTACATGAATATTTAATTGCAAACTAAAAGCTGTTAAAGACTGCTTTATTCAGCACAAGTCTTTAATTATCATTAAATATTGGAAAACAGATTAACAATTACAAAACAAAGCTCTACACTGTTAACTCAGCCACTGTTCGGAGATGAATGTCCCACACACCCTCAACTCATAAAAATATTATAAAAGGAAACAAATAGAAACAGTAAATAATAAAGAATTCCAATCAATACATAAGTAAAAGTATTATCCGCCATCACTTAACAAATCACTTTCACTGTCTGTTTCTGCAGTGAGTTGTATTACAATTTGGGGTATATCATCCAGAATCACTTCTCGATGAAACCACTCTTGAATTATTTTATTTGTATGTGCAATACATTTTCTCCATTCTTCTGGTGAACACTTTTGTAAAGCCTTTTCCCATGTCCGTAAGACTTCGCTATCACTGTAATTAGTTTTGCCGGTATGTTGGTCATAATGTGTTTTTGCAGATGCCCAAATTAACTCGATGGCATTGAACTGACAGTGATACGGTGGAAGACGTAAAACCTCATGGCCATTTTCTTGCAATAGCTGGTCAATCACGTACTGCTTTGGTTTCTTATGCTCCTTCGCTAATTGTAGCAATTCGCTTTTAATCATACTTGCCTCGTATAGTATATTATTCTTGTTCTACCAATCACAAATATCTGCCTTTTTCCAAGAAGACACGGGCTGCTTTTCCAACAAAACACTGTGGTACGGTGCGTTATCCATTACAATTAAGGAGTAAAGAGGTAAATTCGGTATTAGCTTTTCTATAAGTACACCACTTCGTATACAGGTCACTGCTCATTGACCCATGATAGTCCATCAGCGTCGACTTGGTTGAGAATATTAGACCTGCATTTTCAATAAACCCATTGCTATTACCAGCATGCAAAACAATTAAACGTTTCCCGTCAAACCCCTGAGGTTGCCGAACACTTTTGACGTTCTCATCTTGCCATGATTTCCTTGTACTTCCCTTCAAAAATATCCAAGTTTTATCCAAAAAGACAACTTGTCGTAAGTGTGATGCACAATTTTCTTGGTATCGTCTTAAAAACCGAGTTCTTAAAGCAGCAATATTTGTTTTCTCCATCAAGGTCATTCTGTTGTCATCTTTTTTATATTTAAACTCCAAATTATGCAAGAGAGTTGGTAAACTTTCATCGCATACATTTATAATGTGTCTCTCCCTTAATTCTCTATTCAGAGTAGCGATTGTCACATGCTTTTCTACAGACATTAATTAATATTAAACACAAAATAAATCATAATTACTTACTGTCTTTGTACATGTTGTACACAGTGTCTGGAACAGTCATTTTGATCGGTTCGGCCAAGTCTGCAGTTTTGGGTTTTGCATGTGGTCTTTATTTGCCTGGACTACGTAAGATTGGATTCTTCTCCTTACGAATTTATATATCCGAAACTGTTTTAACGCTAATCTTTAATGCACCGGCGACTCTCTGTAATAATTAAATTGAAATGATTTAACATTACATGCAAAGGAAAATAGATAACGTACCTCTTGAATGGAATTAATATTGATCAAAGGTGCCCCATTTTCCTTTTCAACAGTGAAATACTGCAACATATTAATAACCAAATTTTGGGCTTGAAAACTAAGACGTTTGCCCGGCATGCTAATTCGTTAACTAGTAAACGGTATTATGAACGTAGTAATATTTGCTTTGATACGATTTAGTTCTTACAAGAACTGTTTTTTAAATGATGAAGCCGACAATAATAGCAAACGAAACGAGAATTACAGCATCGACTGTAATGACAGCAAATGCAAAATACAATTGACTCCAGCAGTAGTCGCCGAAGTGTGTGAGCGCCAATTGACAATTTTCCGTCTGTGTTTGACGTATTAAAAATATGACAGTAGTAGGTCGTAGTATGAAGCATCTCTGTTTAACGTACGTTACCCAAAGGTGTATAGGTGATAGAAAAGGAGGATGATATGGTTGGTTTGTCTGAGCTTATATGAAACATTGATCACATGATGGAAAAGATCCGTTGGGAAGATAATATTATTTTTTTTATTACTATTATTTTCTGCTCTTTGTAGTTTATATTCACTTTCTGTTAGTCCCTGTTCTTTCCCTTAGTATTTTAATTTAAAAAATTCCATGTTTACTTTATTTTGCTTTCTATGGATTTAAGCCTTTCTGTTTTTATCTGTTTTGTTTCCCATTCATATTCTAAAACATTCTTTTTTTTTGCGTTTCACAACACATTTATTTGCTTCTTTCAAATATGCTTCCTTAATTGTTACCTTGCAATTTTTTGTGTCTACTTACTTTGATACGATAATTATTTTTTTTCTTGTTTTCCATCTCGCTATAATTTTTTCTTATCATGTTATATTTTTTATTCTTCCCATTAATTTTTCCACTTCTTCATCGATTTTTTTCGTAAATTATATACTTAAGAATGTTTGTATATTTTTAAATTCTTTTCTGTCCATACATTTTTAATTATTGCACATGTCAATTCTTCTACTTTGCTCTATTGCTCTTCTTCTTTAAATCTTTCCAAGGCCAAATTGTTTATTAATAAATCTACACCTGTTTCATCTCATCTTTTTGCTGTGGATTTAAATTCTTCAATTTAAATGATTTTTCTATTGAGTATGCTCCAGGATCCTCTTTCTTACATAAACATAATTAGTTCCCCCTTATGTGTCAATCTCCTTCATTTCTCTTCTCCTGCTTCTCCACTATATCCCTTTTTCCTATTCTAGCATTAAAATCTCTTCCAACAGTTGAATTATTGCCTTTTATTCTTTTATAAAACTATGTCTGTTAGGTCTTGTTTACCATTCTCTTGCTATTCATTTTGTTCAATATTTTGACTTCTAATATTGTATTTATCGTATTATAGAAAAACACAAGTACGACTGCGACGTGCCCGAAGTCATTGACCAGCTGCATGGGCTGTACTGCCTAACATTCTCAAATATTGGTAGGATTGCTTGCAGCAAGGTTTTGGGCTTTGGTCATAACATCAAATGCTTGCTGCAGTTCCTGGATGTACTGAATGTTAAAGAGAAGTCGG
Organism: Limonius californicus; assembly: GCA_014611495.1. NCBI lineage: Eukaryota > Metazoa > Arthropoda > Insecta > Coleoptera > Elateridae > Limonius > Limonius californicus. Next base: position 3,889 of record JABXWE010029024.1, on the reverse strand, counting down.
AGCAGCAGCTAACAAAAATCAAAAAGTCACCCGGAATCGGGTACATAATTGACCTCATCGCTTTTGCAATAATCTACAATTCAAATATTAATCTCGTCGAGAACTATTCGAAGCAGCTGTTGCATATTGTGAACCAGCAGGAGCTGTTTGAGCCGGTGGTTGCAGTGAAAATTAATGAGTTTGCTCCGTATGTGAGGCCCTTTGAAAATGCATCTTTGTTGAGCTATGATAACATTGGTCCCATTATGGAAATTGTCAACAGGCATGTTGAGTCAGTGACCACTTATCCGGGACAGTTGATCACTTGTTTGAGGTAAGATGAAGTAGCTTTTATAGGAACAATTGGGTAGATGGCAATGTTAGTGCACTATTAAATTTATCTCTTTTCCTGCAATCATTTATTTCAATAGTACTAATAATTTTTTTTAGTTAAATAGTGTTATACAAAATATATTCCATATTCTACATGTGAAAACCACAAGGTCTCCGCCCATTCTTTTCTTTGTTTTCAAAATAATATTTGAAACTTCCTGAGGCTAATTTTAACCTAAACTCTTAAATGTGGATAGAATGTTCTACAACTTGTGCTAATTTACTTATTATTTATAATATTCCGAAGGTGTTTTCACATTATATAATGCGGCATTTTTTTCAATCTTTCGTTGAAATTCTTATAACGTAAAAATTACTTCAACAAATGTTTTTAAATAGGTATCGAGACCATTATTAGAAAGAGCTATTTCCCTCTTCCCTTTAGCTGAGTAATTGATAGTTTCTGAAAGTTATTTGCAAAAATAAACCTATTGAATCCAAAAGCAACAAATCTGGACTTGCCTTGTTTGTTTGTTTCATTTGTATAAATAAACTAAACTGATCAAACCTTATACAAGGACAACAGAGAAAAATTTTTCTTTCTAAGGCTGACATGGCCATTTTTGACCCCTTTTGAAACACAATGTTGAAAATGCAACAACCTGAAGCGGACTCAATTAATGATTCAAGAGTGACGTAGGTGACAGCGTGGCCCTATTGGTTGAAGGGCACACAATTTGTAAACAATGGTGCAGAATCATTATTTTTAAAATTTTTTGAAAGTGCCGTCGTTTTGTTCAGTTGTAAAGTGTTCAATGAGAGCTGAGAGAAACAATATAAGGTTTTTTAGAATACCTGCTGCTTTAAAAGATCGAAGAGACATGTTAAACGCCTTGTCAAATGAACGTCGTGAGCTTTGGAGTAGGTCTTCAAAAAGAGGTCTTTTATCAGACAAGTTTCTGAAAAATGCTCGAATATGTTCCAGACATTTCATAAAAGGTAACATATATTATGCACAGCAGGAAAATGTGCAATAAAAAATATTAATGGAGGGATATTGGGCTTCAAGTTCTGAGACACAAAATAGTTTGTATTTTGTTTTTTAGGTCCTCCAGCTGAGTTAGAAGATAAAAACAATCCAGATTGGGTGGGAAACCACTGTATAACACAATTGTCATTGTCACATTTTGTCACCTTGTTCAGTAAAATACCGTGTAACTAATTCAGGTTTAATTATGTGTTCATGAAAATACAAAGCTTTTTGTATATTCTCGAGGCAAAATGTGTTGTCATAAAAGATTCTTTCAATAATAATATTCTTTGGTGACCAGACTACAAAATCACAATAGGCACTTTGCGTTACAAACATTTGTAGTTGACACTGGTAATAATAGGCATGTTCTGGGTCTAAAAGTTTTTCCTTTGAGCAAATTCTTCAAATGAAAGCTCACCTTTTATTAAATAGGGACATTTTATTTCTATGCACCCTTGTCCACAACATTCACATAGTATTAAGGCATCCGGAGATGTACCTAAGTCCCAATATTTCTTGGAATAATAAAATCCTGCAGATTTGATGACTACATTTTGATGGTCCCGCTTGATCGTGATTTTGTATTCTTTGAAGGCAGTTTTTTCATGTTTTAGCCCATATGTTATCTGTTTGGAGTAAAATACTACTTTGTCTGGGTAACATACCCCTTTTATCACTGTCATGGAAGGGTTTTCAACTGAGGTCTTCTAAACTACTTTAAATTTGGAGGCTGTGATTCGGCCAGCTCTATATTTAAACCACACATTATTTTGTGACTGGTTTCTTGTATAAGCTTCAACATTATCGATTACCAATAGCTCCTCAAATGTTTTGGTTTTTAAACCCTCATCATACCATGATCCATATGCAACTGGCAAATCATCAGGCTCCATATTAAACTCTTCCTTTTCAATGTCTGAAGCAAAAGGTTCGTGTAGACGACAGATTGCTGGAGATTCACTGCCAATCCTGAGTTTTCTTAAAAATTGTTCAGTTTCCTCCATGGTCATTGAAATATTTGTTATCTTAGAGGAAGATGGGCCAGCTTTTTGTTTATATGACCAACTCATTTCACTTAGAGTAGCCACGTTAATGTTTCTCACTGGTGGAACAGGCCAGACAGTCAGGCACTCTGTACATGAAAAAGGAGATTCATTAATGGTGATTCGTCTGAAGTGCAAGTAAAATAAAACGGTAACAATATGACTGCATGCTTCACCCAGACCAGCCATACAGGTGCAGTGAGCACTTGAAACACTTCCATTTTTTAACAAAATGATCCATGTATCAAGGGGCTTCTCTCTAAAACGTTGTGAATGTCTAACCTGTAACAATAGAAAGCATTATTAAAAAATTGTAAAAAAATTGAACATTTCTTTTTACTTTACCTTGCTAATTACAACATATGACTCTTTATTTATTTGCTTTGCTAAAATGCTTAGCACAGCACCAGACTCTGCAAATTTATAGGCTTGCAAGCTCTTGATAGCCTTTAACTGCCCTCCCATGTAGAAACTGTGTGTAAATGCGAAGTAGTAAACCAAATCCACTACAGTAACATTCGGTACGTCCTGAATATCAAGCATACAATCACCAGGCGCCAGTTTATATGGGTCAATATTGTTTATAATGCTGATTTTCTGGTCATAACGGCCTTTTACATCCCCCCCTAGGGTATCATAATAACCGGTATTTGACATTTTTAGTAAAAAAAGCACGTTTTTAACTAAAAAACAACCTCAAAAAAAAACAAAGAAGCAGAACATAAACACTCGAAGCACATAAGAACAATGGAAATTAAAAAGAACTGTCTGCCGCTCAACCAAAATGGCCGCCTGTCAATTGTCACATGACCTGGAATAATTAATAAGAAATTAGAAATCTATATAAAAGAACTCTGAATAATGGTAAACTTCTATTTTTGTTTGACTGCATATTCATCTCTTACCATTTACAAGATCCCTACTTTATATAATTAATATCTTAGGTAATATTAATTATATAAAAATATTTATGATATATTTAATTGCTTTAAAAATAGTTATTAAATGTATTTAGATAATCTAAAAATATATGAAAGAAGAAGAAAGCATGCGATATATCCCACACAGCAAAAATTAACTATTATATTCGCGCCTCTTTCTCGAAGATCACACAATGTAGTACCCCTACTTGTTGCCAGACCATGCACAATTTTTAAAGGAAAAAAACCCACTCCCCCAACCGCCTCACATCGCTTCTCCTTCCAGGATACCATTACTCTTCTTTGTGTCGGACCGTGTAGACGTTACGCGATAGTGTCGTGTTTTTTGTTTCCCCCTGTGATCACCCCATGCCTCGAGCCTCTAAACGGCGAAGCCCCTCTAGGGCTTCAGATACGCCGGAAGATAGCTCCTTACGAAGAAAATTGCGAAAACTGGAAGCCAAGTTTCGATTTTTTGAGCGACACAATCGGCGACCCAACTACGCTCTTTCTACCAGCGACGAAGCCAGCAGTGATTCTAGATCACTAATGGAGCCATCATACACCGATCCAGACTCTGA